>CAIGRM010263524.1:0-11435 GCA_903798335.1 Fraxinus albicans | reverse complement strand
AAGAAGATCTTGTATTTCTTTCATATAATGATCAAGAAGATCTTTGTTCATTTGAATGAGACGAGATTTTGTAGGAATATTGGATTCTTGAAAATCTGTAGTATAAAGAAGAGAAACAACATATTTCTTTCTATCCCAAAATACATTTTTCAATGGTAGAACATATTTCTTTATCAATGCGGCTTTGAAAATCAACAATTTTTCGAATAATTGAAGGTTCTAATAATCTCTCCCCAATTTTTTGAAACCTAATTTTGAGAAACTGAATTTGATTTTTCTTGAAATTAATATTGTTAATAATTTTTTATATGGAAACATCTTTTAAAGTATTAACGTCTTTAAACGAATGAGGATTAGTAAATTTGAAAGTAATTTCTTTTCCAAAAATTTTTATAGTTAATCCTTTTGTGTTTGTTGTAAAAGGATAATTTTGAAACACTGTACCAAGAATCACTTCTTGGTCAAGATCTTTTACTAAATAATAGATATTTTTAAAATAAATATTTGAATAACAAACATGTGCTTTTGAAAGTTTATATTGAATATCAAGTTTTTTTTACCACTAGCACCATAAAGCCTTTCAGTGGTTTTTTTCAAAATACTTAGTAGGAATAAGTCATTCACTAATACAATTTTGATATGCACCGGAATCAATTAAAACTTTATTATGCATTTTAAATTCTTTGTTGACTATAATAGTCATATTGCAATACCATTTTTGAAATTGACTTCTGGAAATAACATTAACATTTTCTTCCTCAATAAGGGGATGAAAAGAGGATTTTGAAGATTTATGAGACTTTGAATCAGAATTAGAGTGATAGGCATAAGAGGTTTCATTATCTAAAGATGAAGAAGATTCTTTAAAAAGATTCTTCTTGAGATTGTTGACTTGAAGATGAACAACTTCCATTTTAACATCTTTCATTTGCTTTTCAAGATTGGCAATTTGAGATTTCATAACATTAACTTCTGATCTTAACTCAGAACTAGATGCGTTAGATTTCTCATTTTGGAATCGTTTCAAAACATCTCGAAGATTGAAGGCTTCAGGTATTGAAGTAGAAGGCAAAAGAGTATTAAACTTATTTTTCAATTTTTGATCAGGTATTTGATNATGGTTTTACAACCACAAATAATTTTGCTTTGAAAGGAGGATGAAAATGATTTTGAATTTTTATCAGAATTAGATTCATCCCGATCCTGATAAATTTGTTCAATATCAGAATTTGAAGAATCGGAATTAGAATTAACAAGATTGAGTAGCTCAAGCATAGTTTCTTCATCACATTGAAGATTACTAATATTGCCTTTAAGATGACATTTATTTGAATAATGACCAGACTTATTACATTTCCAGCATACAATATTTGAATTTCTTTTCTTTAAAAAAATTTCTTTTAGAAGAGATTTTTGGAGGAAAATTTCGAGAATCTCTTCTTTTAAAAGATTGTTTTTGAAAATATTTTTCTTAGAATGAGAAAACACATTTTTAATTTTTTGTTTTTGAAGGTGGGGTAATTTTGTCAAATCCATATTGTTCACAGAATGATCCAAGTTCTTTACGACCTGCAGATCTTTCTGTTTTCAATTTGGCTTTAAGTTTGAGATCATTACAGAGAGATAATCTTTCTTGATTAACAAAATTGATTATTTCTCCATAGGTAAGGTTATCAAAAGAGATTGAATGTTCTTGATGATTTCTTTTGATAGCATTTCTAACCCTTTCAGCAAAAAGTTTAGGAAGTCCAGAAATAAATCTTTCTTTCCAATAGGATTGATCACAATCGCTGTGAATAAAGACACAAGTTAAAAACATGTCTTAATACCAACGAAAATCTTGAAGAGTAGGACAATTGAGGTTCATAAGACTCTGTGAATGTCTTTCTTGAACATCAATTGGAATTCCAACAAAATCTTTGATGATACTCTAGACCAAGTTTGCAAAACTATCATTAGTCTCGTCACTTTGGACGGCATTTGCAATTTCGTTCAAGAAGATAATTGAACCACCAACTTTTAATTTGACCTGCAAAGCCATAAATAATATTGTTGGTAGCCATGTGTTTTTCAATTCCTTTGCACAACTAGGCATTAAAACATATGCCCATTTTTTCAAGTAATTGAAGAATTTGATACTCAGAAAATCCATAGATGTTCCATTCAACGATAGAATTTCCATCATAAGCAAAGGATTTTTTGACTTCTTCCTCGAAGAGAAAATCTGGAAGAGTAGGACGAGGATAATATGTTAGAAGATTTCGACTTTGAAATTTTTGTCCTCTTAACTTATTGACTTGTAAGTCAGCTTCTTCAAAAACCTAAGACTCGAATTCGTCAAAAGTGTTGATATTTTTTGAAGAAGTTGATAATTTTGCAAATTGAGAAGCAAGCTCTTTAAGAACTTCTTTAGAATCAAGTTTCTTTAGAGGATGAATATCATGAAAAAGACAAAAAGAAGGCAAACAATTCCATTGTCTTTTTCTTCTTTCCTTTATCAGATGTTTGAATTTCAAATTCAGAATTTGTTTCAATTTTGTTAAGTTGAGTATAGAATGAAGAGCATTATTTGAAAAATTATTTTGAAACATGACCATTTTGATATCTCTAGCAATAACATGAGAATCATCCAATCTTTCAATTTTTTTAAAAATGGAGGCACAAACATCAGTAGTACCATGTTGAACTATGATTTCTTGTAAGGGAGGATGAATAATTGAAAAGTTTCACCTGGAGGTGTTTTCTAGGTTTTCTTTAATGCAGAAGTATTTTGAATGATTTTTGTTTTATTCTTTTTAGGGAATTTTTTGAAAGCTTTGAAATACATCCATTCATAAAAGCTAATGTCTTCTTGTACTTTATCAAACTCGTCCCAATAAGAATCAATCTGTTCTTTGGTGAAGGACTTTTTGAATAAATGTCTAAATTTTTTGACTTCAGGAGTTTGATCAGTTTTGAACTCATTCTTCTATTAATTTTTGAAGAAATAACATTACATTGACGATCAAGTTTTTCAGATTGAGGAGGAACCATGTCTGAAAGAGTTGGAGAAGTAAGAGGTTCTACTTCTTCATCGTCCTTTTTAGATTCATTTTGATAGAATGGTTTAGGGATTTTTGAATTAAAATTGACTCCTTTTAAAGAGGAAGTTGAAAACTTGGTTGTTTGAAGAGAGTCTAAGCTAGATCTATTATCAAATCTAGAAGAGAAAGATCTTTGAAGAGTATTAGAAGAAGATGGTTTATCAAAGATAACTTTAACAAATCTATCTGGAAAATGAATAATTTGTTTTGGATTTCTTCGAACAGGGGTTGGAACTAGATTTTATACATTTTCAAAATCCCATTCTAAATCGCTTGCTTGAAGACCCCAATAAATCCTTTTAGGAATCATGATATTTAAATGAAGTGGATTTACCTCAACCAAAAGACTTTCGTCTCTCGGAGAAGATCTTAGGGCACGCATATTGAGTTGAGTGTTTAAGAACTTATAATATACTCTGTATATTAATGCAAATGCTCTTGATCGATCATCAACATCGAAATTTTTGATTTGAATACGTAAATTGAGAGTATTGAGAATAGTTCCATCTTAAAGACTAACAGAAAATTTTGGATAACAGTTTGAAAAGACTAGACCACTTTCGAGATTAGACTCAAGCACGAATAATAATGAGTGTTCAAACCTTAAGAGTCTTTTGTCTCTTAGAGTTATGAGAACAAGAATATCAAGACCAAGTCGAAACAATGGTCTAACAGCAAGTTGAACAAGACAAATATGAAGATATCGAAATTTCTTTCTATGAGCTTGTATAGCTTCTTTCGAAAGTAAATTGATAGAAATAATCTGTTCCTTTATAGGATTAGTTTGTTCTAAAATTTTGATGACATAATTTTGAGTAAAATTAAATTTTTCTATTTCATAGATAGAACTCTTGTATACCTTTGGAATAGTCCAACTTTGAAGTTTTTGTTCAATTTGAGCTTCTTTTGAATTGAAATCATTTGATGCAGATGCAGATGAAGATGCACAAATATTTTAATCAATTTCATCTTTATCATCTTGAAAATATCTTGACATATTATTATCATCTTTTGAGCTTCCACCAGTACTAAACAAGTTATACATAAAAGACATAATTAAATGATGTAAAGAAAACAGTATTCTTCCCACTGCAGACACAATGCTACAGGTTAAACCGACGATTCACCAAAGCCTACAACGGGGAACACCCTCAACGCCTACCCTGGCAAACATGGACTGACCAAACTGTTATTCAGCAGACATCCATTACTACACACCAATATAACCTTTGACACAATAATATCAGTAGTATGACACGGTTAACTCACAACACTCTTATATGGCTCTGATACCAAAAAGGCCCGAGACTGGGGGTTGTTGTGAAGAAGATATAAGAGTATGTCAAAAATAGATCAAGATTTTTGAAATATATTGAATATAAATATTGAAATATAAAGGTTACAAAATTATTTGAAAGAAAGATAAAATTACAAGGATTCTAAACTTTCTTGAAGGTGAATATTTCTCTCAATTTTCTCGCTTGAAGAAAACCAATGAATTCTTCCTTTATTTATAGCTTGAAGAATTCAGACTTGAAACAATCTTGAAGTTATTTGAAGAATCTCGAATAGTTGCTTGATTTGAAGAGTTTTTGTCTTTGTCTCCCACTTGTCTCTTTGTCTTTCACTTGTCTATAACTTTCTTAAAATAATTGAAATATATATAATTACAAGGATTCTAAACTTTCTTGAAGGTGAATACTTTCGCAATTTTCACGCTTGAGGAAAACCAATGAATTCTTCATTTATTTATAGCTTGAAGAATTCGGACTTGAAACAATCTTGAAGTTAATATTACTCCTAAATTTTTCTCATCCTTTAAGTAGATTCACTAATTCTAAAACAAGAATTTGCCATATCACCTCTGAAATGTACATCATCTTCACAAATTCTTTAGATACATGAAATCCATACACTGAGGCTAATATGTATATCCACACCACATATATATAGATAAACCACACATCCATACTCAATACAATACAAGAAAAAAATTTTGTATTTTTATATTTGCATATTTATACTTTATTCATTTATATGCTTATGTTTGAATATATAGAAAACTCGTTTTAAAATCAATTCTTCCAAATTTTCATAATAATTTTGTTCACTTGCTCTAGAATCAGGAGAAGAAATAGGGATCTACGTTAAATGATTTCCCACGTCATGTTGCATTTAAGAGGAAGTATTAACTTAAACAAGAATACATTTTTGTGTGATTTATGTGCCGTTTATGTCTGAAGAGTTGGCATATGTCCGCACTCGTAAAATCTTCAAAATAATGGATTGCTTGGTTAGAGTTTGTTTGAAAGTTTAGTTTTTAAATTTGGTTTAGGAGTTTGACATTTTCAGTAGTTTAAAATTTCAGAATCTCTGATATGGTTGGTCATTCGGGATATAAGAACACTCAGTAGGTGTTTGGCAATCACTTATGGTCTCACCAGGTAAACGTTCTAGGGTTGTCAAATACTCGAATGTGCAGAAATTAGTGGAGGATGTAAAAAAATTTGAATGCTACCTTTGTTATTATAGTTGAAGAAGAAAACCAAGTTTGAAAAGATACAGAGAATCGTGGAGGTAGAAGACTTGCAAAAAAAAAAAAAAGGGAGCTTAAGTTTATCTTTTGTACTGGACCAATAATTTATTTTATTAAAAAGTATATGAAAATTCTAATTATGTAATTTTACTCTAAGCTATTTTAACTAAATAAAAAATACTAAAAATTGTGGTGCAGTTAATAAAATGATAAAATTACACCCCATGTCACTTTTTGGATTGGCGTTTACAAAGAGAACAATGTTACTATTACAAGAAAAAAATTCTGTAAAAATAACAAAACATACACATGGGGGGTGGGTCCCATTTTTATAATAATATTTTTTATTCACATGGGGCCCACATCCATGTGAGTATTCTGGCATTTTTACAGATGAAATAGTTATGTACAAATGGTTTAATTATTACAAAAATGTCACATTTCAATAATTTTGACAAATATGCCATTTTTTGACTTTTTTATCTTTCTAAAAATTTTAAATACCTTGTATAGTCTTCATTAATTTTTTATTTGACTAGTTGAAAAAAATGTACCAAAAAGTTAAAAACATCACACCAAACCCAACCCTACCCCACTCCCACGTACTAAACCCACAACCCACTTCCATTGCTCAAATTCTTCTTCTTTACATCCTCTTCCATTGCTTTTTTTTCATTCGAGAGATGCTGTAGTTACAGAAATTTCTTTTTGTAAAAATGACAAAATACACATGGGAGTGGACCCCATTTTTATAATAATATTTGACTCACATGGGGCCCACTCCCATGCTAGTATTACGTCATTTTTACGGAAAAAACAGTTCTGTACAAGTGGATAATTCCTTTTTATTTTTTGACAACGGGTGTTCCACCAACAACTGAGAGGATGAATTTTTTCCAAATAATGGAGAAATCTAAAATTGCAACCCATGAAAAACTCAACACGCCCATTATCCCTCAAAAGAAAACTGATCTCAAGTTTAATTTGTTGTTTACTATGAGCCTTCAATTTTTGGCTTGATTATTTTAATTCTTTAGCTTTTAACTTTTTGATTTGACTTTATATGGCCATGGGACAAAATCAGAGCCAGAAACTGAAAAAGCAAAAGAAATCATGATTTTGGCTAGCAAGTCAAGTTCACAAAATCATTCCCTCATCGCCACCGCCTTAGCTCCATCTAGTGTGGTCCAAAGTCCAGCTGCATCTACCACCAATGTCCTAGTTGCTGCCCTTGTTTCAAAGGTTGTTTCCACTTTGGTCCATAATCATCCCTCCCTTGTTTCTGATAATTAAGCTGATTAAAATCTTATTTTATTTTTTCAATAATTTTTTTGATTTTATGTTTTTGAATTTTGTAATTTACATGTAATTTCTTTCTATCGGCAGATTTATGTAACGTATAGCAAGCGGAACTGTTGAGAAAGTCAGAAAAAAGCTGTCAAGATCTACATTTGAACAGTCTAGACCGAATACTATGTATTATTTTCGGCATGTAAATGAATAATTTTCTAAATAATCTAATGTTCATGGTAGTTTTTTGGATCATTGTGGATGTGTGTAGGCAGTGTCGCTTATGTTCATTTATGAAAAATCAGTTTTATTTTGTAGTACATATGAGTTTGAAAGTTGATTCTCACGTAATGTGGAGCACTTCGAATTATCGATGAACATAAAATCAAATTGCCAAGACAAGCATTACAACTATCGAGCATGCAATGTTTTGTATAAATTTAATATATCGAACTTTAAATGCATACACAATGCACCTACGAATAAATTATACTTACCAATTGCAAACTTGTTAGTTGAAAACTTACAATGTCTATCCTGAAAGTCTAGAAATGTGGAGATTCACATTTGAACCTTCTATCTTGACAGTTAGTATCTGACGAGATTGCATTTAAGGTGTATGAAAGTATGTTCATCAACGTTTGACAACCAAATAATCAAATCTTTACAAAGAATTTACACAATCCTATATTAAATAAGGAATATTCCAAAACTTTATAGAGAAAATTGTTAAATTTATCTGAGTTCTCACGTACAATGGGTCGCCCCAATATTACCAATGATAAGCATTCGACACATTAATATATCAGACTTTAATAGCATACAAGTGACAACTACGAATAGATAATAACAAAAAGTAGCAAACCGATAAGACTAATAGTTAAATTATCATTCCTGACATTTACAAAATGTCGAGTTCGACATTTTGACTGTATGTATTCACAGTCTAGTCCAACAATGGAACTGTCGATATTTACGGTTCACAACTAGAGGGGATCATATAATATGTGCGATTGCAATACACTCTTCATAACATTAAGTGTATTCATTAATGTTCAACTACCAAATAAAAAAATCTTCACAAAGAATTTACACAATGTTGGAATCCCAACAAGATTTTATGGAAGATATTGTCATTCAAAGAAATTTGCAAAACCAATCCAAATGAATGAATAATAAGTTGTAAATAAATATGAGCATGTTTTATTTAACAATTTCATACTAATAAGTTATAAGGAAAAATCTTAAAACAGCTTATAAATGCTAACCTTCACATTTGAAGACGAACCCAAAATTACTTTCTTCTTGCTTTTACCATGGAGAAGACTCAAAAAGACTTTTTTATTTTTAGAGAAATTATCACTAATCTACGTAGCAAAATGTTATGAAATAATTTTAATTATTTATTTTTGGTTAACAATTCTATAACCCATTGTATATTAGATATATTCATATGATTTTTTTTACACGTGTCAACTATCAAATTATGACATTAATGAACAATAAATGCACTCAAAAGATACATAGAACGGTATTTTGGACATCTTGCAACTAAAAAAAATACATTTTTGAGCATTTTTTTTTTAAAAAAGGAGAACACGTCGTTAAATCACCATAATTTTGGAAACAATATCAAAAATAATAAAAATAAATAAATTTTGAAACTTTTGAATTAATTAAATTCCTAAATATCTGATTCAACAATTTTTTTTATTAATCACCTATACGTCATAAGTAAAAGTTAACTATATATGTATGTATGTATTAAATTTATTACTTAATTGATTAAAGACCATCTGAGAAAAGGATTAAAATTCGATAGGAGCCCATTATGTTACATTTTCCATTAGCGAAAAGTGAAAATTACACCCAATACAACTTTTTTTCAATCAAAACATATTACAATATATATAGTAAAAATGATAATCAACAAATATCATCACTCATCTTACTAATCAAATTGAATGCTAAAGTCACTCCACCAGGTACGCCATATCAACCACCCCACCCACCCCCAATCATGCCAAAAATTCTCAATTTACCTCTTCTTCTTTAATGTAAGGATTAACGATACCTCATCATCTTCTAGTTCCAAATCGATCTTCAATCATATCTTGTTCTCATTTTTCTATATTTGCTGTCCGAAAATCCTTTCATCATGTCTGCATCCGAAATATAAAAAAATAAATTAGAAATACCACGTTTATAATATGGAAGTGAATATATTATGCCGAAAAAAATAATCGAACAATAGTAATTTTGGTATTTTTCTTGGGTTATGCAGTCATTTATGTTTATAAATTAGTATAATAGTATAAATTGAAATATTTTGTATTTGTAAGGTATACATAATTTTTTGGGAACAATACATAACTAATATACTATAACTATTACATTTCAAAACTAAAAAACTTGTCAAAGTATTTCAAAATTCATGTGTTAATTTCAATTAATAATATATATTTAAAATATATAATTAATTGAATTAATTGAAATTAATTATCTCCATCCCCACCAAATTAATAATATTTCGATTAACAATATCCTCCCACCTCACCTGTAAAAAAATATCAAAAATCGATTATTTTTTTAATTTTTTTTTTAGATTACATTCCACCATAGAACCATTCCCACTGACCCTTATCCTTACCCTGCCCCACCCAACCCCAACCCCAACCCCAACCCCTAGAAATTCTTTAGAAATTATAATGTTTTTATGGAAATTACACCCTACCCCCATCTGTAGAAAATTTTCAGAAATTTAAAGCGTTTTATGAAGATTACAACACACCTACGGACTAATTGTGTTTTTTTGTGACCAAATTTATTGTTTGTGACCATACCTGTGACCAGATTTGTCTTCAATGTGATTGTCTGTGACCGTCTAACTTATGATTGTACGTAACCAAGTCACATGTGTTATCAGTGACTACTTGTGACCAAATTTGTTTTCAGTGTGATTGTATGTGACAAAGTCAATCTTAATTATGACGGTATGTGATCAAGCCACAACCGATCACAATTAACACATAATTGGTCACAACTGGTCACAATAAACACATATTCGATCACATGGATCACCATAAACAAATCTGCACACATTGCATACCAACACCACAATCCACCACTTTCATTATCACCACCTTCAACTCAAAATCACGACTATAAATACTACCTTCATTGAGTTATGTTATCTATGACTAACTGTGATCAAATTTATCTTCGGCGTGACTGTCTGTAATCATGTTAGTCTAATTTGTGATTGTACATAACCAAATCACATACAATCACAATTAACGCAGATGTGGTCACAGACTGTCACAATAAATATAGACTTGGTCATACCCGGTTGTGTCGCTGCCACCACTCCCAACAACGTCGAGAACCATAAGCGCACCACCTCACCACGACCATATGCACCACTAGTAGTGGCAAAAACATCGCCACCTACACCACCACCAACATAACCACCAACGACAACAAAACCAATCCACATATCAGGAAATCACCTACACCATTTGCAAAACACTAACAACCATCCCAAAATTCTAGCTAAACAACATATTTGATCAAACAACCACCTACCACATCTGATCAAACAACTGCCTACACCACCACATCAAACAACCACCCATCAAATCAATTTCAAGCCGTTTAACAAAAATGTCGACACTCACCCTTGAAGCAATGGCGATTCGTTGCGAGCAAAGCTCACTGCTAGCCATTGCACACAATGGTTCGTCCCTGTGTTGGAAAATTGGGGGGATGGGGGTTGAAAGGGAGTGTGGGCAGGCCTCCAGTAGTAGCTACAACTTACGACAAGTAGAAATCGTCACTGCACCGTAGTAGTTCGTTGCTGCGCCGAAAAATGGGGATTAGAAAGGAAGTAGGTGGGTGGGATGATAAGTCGTCGCTGCTACGAGTAGCACTCATCGCTGCCTGCAGCAACAAAGACGGCTCATGACAATCAAAAATCTCAGCTGCGTACGACGGAGCAAAGTAAAAAAATCGTGACGTTAGAAAGGGACTGAGTGACTTTTCTCTCTTTATCACTCACTTTATTACACATCCACCCATGTGGATGGGTAATAAAGAGAGGAAGAGGAGAGTGAGAACGTTTGAAAATGAAATTGATTGGAACGGGTAGCAATGAAGTAGATTATGTTTAATTAATTTTTTATCAATTATAATTATTAAAATCTAATTATCACATTATATATGAATTTTAAATTTATTCCCCTAATTTATGATAATTAGTCTTTAATTGTAGATTTGAATGTAATTTTTGGGAAAATTACATAAAACCAGGTACTTAAACTTCCAAATTCAAAATTCAGGTATGAAATTTATTTAATCAAAAATCAGGTATTAATTGGATATTTTGTCAATTTAAATAATATTATAATACTAATATTTCAAACCATAATTCATTTTCAATCCATATTTTTTTTTTCTCTCTCTCTCTCTCAACATTTCTCTCGCCGCCCTCTCTCTCTCTCAACATACTCAGCCAAGTCGCCTCCCTC
>CAIGRM010263520.1:0-13200 GCA_903798335.1 Fraxinus albicans | reverse complement strand
TTCTGAGTTGTGCCTTACATGAATGAATTATAAATTTGCATCAGTGTTGTTTCTATACATATTTCGTTTTCTTTCTCTTCGATGTCAGTGTGTCCATTATATAGCTTCATTGACATCTTTTCTTATTGCTGCATTTTACAAAACAACAACGTTTACGCTATCAACTATTATGTAAAAGTTGTTCTTCTAAGATTACTATTTATCTCTAACCTTCACAGAGAGTTGATCTACTTCAACTCTCATTTTCTTATGTCCTTCTACATAAAATGGTTGGATCCAAGAATCAGATTATGCTCTCTTTTTCTTGTATGCTATAATTCTGCAAAATATAATCACCATTTGGGTGAATCTGAATCTGAATCGAGTACTGGGAGTGAGCTCATAATCGATATTTTTAATGAAGAATGTGCCTGACCAAGAGAACGATTAAATTCATTTCCAGTATTGATATTGATGTACTTAGGATGTCAGTTTCCTTGAGGAAGAAATCAATCTGTGTACGCTATTTTAAACAGATTTTCAGTGAAAAACAACACAATCTCTGATTTTTGCCTCCAAAATTTAAAGAAATTTGCCTATGCAGTTGACACAATCACTTTTCAGACTATCACTTTTCAGCACTCAGCAAACTGACTTAACTCTTAGCCATGGACAATCCTTGTGCCTGTTTTATGCCAACGGAATATGGACTGAACTCAGCTAATGCAACAAGTTGGCATCCTTCCTTTCGTGCCTTGTCAATGACACATTCCCGCACAAGCTGTCGAGAAACNCTTTTCAGACTATCACTTTTCAGCACTCAGCAAACTGACTTAACTCTTAGCCATGGACAATCCTTGTGCCTGTTTTATGCCAACGGAATATGGACTGAACTCAGCTAATGCAACAAGTTGGCATCCTTCCTTTCGTGCCTTGTCAATGACACATTCCCGCACAAGCTGTCGAGAAACCATACACACTATTCGGCAAGAATTCCCGCACAAGCTGTCGAGAAACCATACACACTATTCGGCAAGAATAATTCCTCAAGTACAGACAAAAACTCCACCCCACCCAAAAAACTCCACCCCACCCACCTATGGTGTGAGTTCTCTGGCAAAGACAGATTTAAATCCCTGTACTTGTAGCTTGGTCCATTCAGCAATGCATCAAATTTTATTTTATTTTATTTGTTGGAAATTTGATGTGATTTGAGGTAAGTTATATTCAGATATATTGAATACTTTGAAATGTAAAAGATAAGTATTTAGGCCCCGTTTGATGGACCATATTTTTTTAGAAAAAAAGAAATTAATTTCCAACTTTGTCAAAAAGTGGTGTTTGATTGCAAAACTTTTGCTAAGAAAAGTTTTTCCATCTCCCCTCCCCACGCGCCCCTTTTCCTAGAATTTAGGGTTTGGTGGGAAAGCATTTTTCATCTGACGCCAATTTTTTGTTTTGTTTTTTTTTTTTCTTTTTTTGGGCAATGAAAACAAATTTTATAACTAGTTGTAAATATTTTTTTCACTTTAAAAGACAATTTTCATGTAAAACAAAGCTAAACGAACACTAAACTTTGATAAAAAAAAATGATTTTTTAGGAAATATTTTTTTTTTCATTTTTTTCACTTTTTGGCAATGGAAACAAATTTTATAACCAATTGTAGAAATAATTATTACTTTAATGGACAATTTTCATATAAAACAAAGTCAAACGAACACAAAATTTTAAAATCTTCCAAGTGGAAAATTATAACAATTAAATACACTTAATTGACAATTCCCAACAAAACATTTTCTAGACAATTACTTTTTCTGGAATTCATTTTCTTTCTACCAATTTTCACCATTGCAATCAAATATACCCTCATAGTTAAAGAATCTAAAAAAATAAATAAATTATGTTAGGTTAAAGAAAGATTTGTTGGATTGGGAACTGAAAGAAAGCTCGAGATCTTTTACTTCTTTTAATAATCGGGCCAATCTTTATGGATTGTAGGTTAGACACTTAAGCATAGCATAACATACGCAAACTAGTAAATCAATCTCGATTTTGATTTTATATTTTAAGAAAGTGGATCATTCTCGAATCTAGACGATCCAATTCATTTTGCACCCAATAACGATTTTTTTTTTTTTTACCGTATTGTAATCTTTTAGTACTTATCATAGTTTATACACAATTTGTAAACACAATCAAAATGATTTTGACTCGCGTGACGTACTAGTTAATGCCAATTATTTTGATGTAGATAAATACTAGAGATATATGGGATTTGAAGTTAATGATTGTAAACTAATGTAGCTCATAAAAACCTTATTAAGGAAATTTGTAGAAGAGGTCCCAAACCTTTGAAAAGTGTACAGAACAATCCTAAAGATCCTAATCTTAACACCTATGTCCAAACAAACACTGAGGCCTTCGTGGTTGCTAATATCATCACTGTTTTGCGTGGGAAAAATGCAGAAGCACAGAAGGGGCTCATAATACATAATATGAGAATCTGCATTCAATAATTCGAACGTATTCTTTCGGCAAATCGTGACAGAATAGGTCCGTGTTGATTCGATTGTTCTCCTCTAAATTTGAGCAAGTGGTTCGCCCTAATTAGGAATCAGGGGTCCTTATTTTGCTCAGTTGTTTCAGGTTTATCTTCTCCAAATATTTAAATTTTTGCTATTGTTCTCTCTCCCTTTACATTGAAATTACTCTAAATCAAATCTGTCATGAATTGGTAATATTAATTGTATCATCATACCCAACGGATCCTTGGAATTGATTCCACGTTGTGTATTATTTCGACTGCAATAATTTTTCCAGAATTTACTGCAAACTTTCATTCACCTGTAATAAGGCATCTTGTGTGTTCCGGCCAGAACACAATATGGCCTTCCAAGCAAATTGTTGGATCCGTTTTATTTCCACTTTAATTTAAAACTAATTTAAACCAACTCCGTTTTGTCCTTAGTTTTATCCTTCTTTTTGCGAATAATTGAAAGATTATGTTTCACATTTACTTTAATTGACAGATTTATGTTTCACATTTACTTTAGTTGAGGTGAATTACGTTTTGATTCTACAGTTTATTGATGTTAGAATTTTCCATTTGAATGCTCTTGTTTATCATTGTTACCTAGTTTTATATTTATTGTGATTTAGGGGTAAAGGTCTAACTTGAAGTTTGAAAAATCAGAAAAATAGTGCAAAAGAATGAGTGAAATTGTGGCGGGAATTGATACTCCTCCTACGACTTCAGTAACATCCTCGGAATCAATAAAGACAAGTGATAATGCTGGTTTTGATGCCAGTCGAATTGCAGAAGTGAAAGCATGGCTCATTTCCCAATTTGATGCAGCTGGGAAAGATCTCCCTTATTTTGAGTACACCCCTCGGAGTATTGCTCATTTACACAAGATCATCACTCTCTCCCAAGCCAAAACCCAGGCTGCCACCATAGTTGCAAATGACTTACGTCAAAAAGCCACAGAGTATCGCTCCCAAGGTCCTACCATCTAAACTAATATTAAAATACACACACAATGTAAATTATTGTGTTACTGTCTTTCTTGTGTGGTTTCATTCACATTAAGTTATTTTCATTCCCATGTTTACAATTTGATCTCATGTGCTAAAACTAATGCATATCTTAAAGTCATTTGCATTTTGTATGGGGGCGTTCACAATATTTTGTTACTATAGCTGCAAGGATAAGAGAGATATTGGAGCATGTGGGGTTGGTGCAAGATAGTTTGCCGTCAAATGTGGTCTCATCTTCACAAGTTCTTGCCAATGTGGCAAATTTGTTGAATATTAGAGATACTGAGCTAAGCAGGTGGGTTTTTCCCTTATACTTTTAGACAACAATTATTTATGTTTCTGCAGGCTTACAGGAAAAAATGTTCTAGTTTTCTTGTAGCAATGGCTGATTTGTCTCTGAGAAAAACTGCAGTAGAAGAGAAGAGGGCTAAAGTGCAAAAGGAGTCCAAAGAACTTCTTGATTATACTCGAAAGGCTATAGCAAGACTGACCTATTTGAAACGGTGCATGAATGATTTATCTTTTTCTTAAGAGAGAATTTAGGTTCTCCATTATGGCTAAGATATATTGTATTTGTGTTAATGGTACTTGACAGGAAGCTAACTTCATCTTTTGGCTTCCAATTTTTACTTTTCCTCTTAATCGTTTATATTTTCTTGGCAGAGCACTTGCACAATTGGAAGATGATGCTTCTCCTTGTGAAGCTCAAATGGAGCACTGGAAAACCAGCTCGGCCATCATGGATTCAAAAGAAAGACAGTATCTGCAACAGTATTCTAATTATAAGGTAGCATCTTGTTGACTGCTTCTTGTTGTCAACTCTGTTCTAATTCTCTTCCATTATAGTTCAATGCGTTCACTTGGAAGAGAAGTTTGAGGGAGATTCTTTGATGAGAAAAAGATTTGGCAATTTATCAATTGGCACTTTATGTGCAGATTTGTAATTATTGATGCATTTTTAATGCAATCTAACTAAATAGAACATATAGATTTAGTTTTGCATACTGCACTGTCGTAATTCGTTTGTGCACTAATTGTGACAACTGGTGGAACAGGCATTGCTCAATCGTGTGGGATACAGCCCTGAAATAAGTCACGGAGTTTTGGTAGAGATGGCAGAGCATAGGAAGGATCTGGAAAAGAAAACAAAACCGATTCTTGACACCCTGAGAAGCTACCAAGATTTACCTCCTGTAGTGCCCATTTCTTGCTAACAATATGCCATTTTTTCTTCTTTTCAGTTCTCTTCGAGAGAAATTGCTTTTGGGTCTCAATTTGTACAGGATAACGCTTTTGGATAAAGCTTTGGCTGCATTGGCAATTGAGGACAAGAAAAGGCTGTATGCTGCTGCTGAGAAGTATCTTGAAGATGTTTTGCAGTCAGCTCTTGAGTCAAACAATTGATATAGTGTGACACCTTTCGGTTTTTTACTCTTGATTTTGTGTAACTAGGCATGGGTTCTCATTCGAGATTTTGTTGATTATGGCACCTTTGTGGAAACCACTTGTTGCAAGTGATTGTATGAATGTCTTTTCTTTTTTGTTCAAATGTCGTGTGAAGTATTTCTGAACTGGTAATATACAGTTGATTGGACTCCATTAGAGGTAGTACTGGTGATAATTACCCTAGAATTTATCGAATTTCATCAAGGATTGAAGATGAAAGATCATACATTGCCCTCGAGCCTCGAGTCAGTTCTCGAGAGAAGCAAGGGTGATTGAATTCCTTGTGTTGTAACATGAATTGACATGATAAACAGTATGAACAAAAATTCCAATTCCAAACATAAACATCAATTTATTCCTTCCTAATAAGCTACTCTAGACATGCTTTCAACACCGGGGATCATCTAACCAGACGTGGGGTTCTCCATCTTTATCATGTGTTCTATGCCTAGATGCACAGGTTGAAACAATTCACCACTTAACAAATGAACAAATCTATATAATTCAAAACCATCAACCAAAGCGAGATTATGTTTAAATCTGTAGATAAGTTTTTCCTCCTGTACTAAAATTTACGCACATGCAGCAACAGGGCTACTCTTCTATCTCAAACCAGAGTCATGATAAAGAGTAGACTATTATGACGGTGTGTTCATCACTAAAGACGAGATCAAAATGATCAATTCTTTCGAGCCAAAGCTGCTGCTATACCACCTGCTATAAGGTTCACTGCAGTTGCTGTGATGCCGATTCCAATAACACCATCTGTACCCTAGCATAGTCGAGAAAGAAACACACAAGCTTTGATTAACAATTGAGGCCATTATTACGTTTAGTAATTCGATCTTCAACTGTATGTTCAGGGTCATAGCTTGTGTTGAACAAAAGTAGATGAACAAAAATAAAACCAGCAACAAGAAATCGCCAAAATGAAAGGTTTGAACACAAATATGAATCGCTATCCTCAAATGATATTTGTCGCCATCGGGATAAATACTTGAATGCTTCAATGGCAAATAGTTTGTAAGAGTAAACAAACCTTAATCCAAATTTGAATCAAGCAAACAAAACTTGGAAAATGAACTTTGAAGAAAAATATATAAAAACTTGGCTTGATCTTTGATTTGGAAGTCGATGAATGAATTTGAAGTTTTGGATATGTTTTCCAACATGAAAACCATTGTTATATATAGTACTACAACTTCCATTCACGAAATGGTGCCAAAATCAACCAAAAAGTTGTGAGAACATTCGACACCAAAAAATTCAAACATAATGGCTATAAAATTTGCACTGGGCGATTGTTGAAATATGGAAACCAGAATAACCAACAGCAAGCTGATGATCAGTAAAAGAAAAGGAACAAAAGGCATCAAATGGAACGTGATGGTGAAGGGTAGAAATGTCATTGCAGAGGAAGCACATTGAAGATCATTTTCTCTTTTTGTTTTGTGACAGTTATGTAACATTCTTTGTTAGATTTCTGTTGTATAGAATTTATTCTTCTCAGCCAATTCGTTCATTAGTGTAGAGTTCTAGATTAATCTTATTCGTTGTATATATATTGATGTGCAGCTAAATATATGTAATCAATTCAATTTTTCTCAATACAAAATTCAATTGGTTTTATCCTGCTTCCTCTTCTGCAAGAAGAGCATTTCATTTCTCCATTTTCTTCATCTTTTTACATGGTATCAGAGCCTTAGCTATGATTGATAATCAAAGTACTACAATGGAAACAACAATCCAGAATGCAAACACTGACTAAAATTCAATACCAAACATTCATTTTAATGATCATACTCATCCCAGCAGTCCTTACTATATTTGGGAAATGAGAACTCAGGTGCAATACTAGTCACTCATGTACTTGACAACACCAACTATTATGCTTGGCAAGGTCCATAAAGAGGGCACTCCGAATTAAAAACAAACTTGGCTTCATCGATTGAAGCCTTTGTGAACTAGCAGATTCCAATAGCATACTGATAGAACATTGGCTACATTGCAATGACATAATTATTATATGGCTTCAAAACATCATGTCCATTGATATCAAGTCTTGCACACTCTAGACACAGTTCGTAAGCTGTGGTTGGACCTAGAGCATTAGTTAGGACAACAAAATGCCCCACGGATCTATGAAGTAAAGCAGTCTATTGCTATTCTCATGCAGAATGAAGATACGGCAAGTGTGTATTTCTCAAAATATAAGACACTCCTTAATGAATGATGAACTATGAGTCCATTCCTAATTGCACTTATGGATGTTTCAAATTTGTGATTGAGAACCAGCAAAAGGACTAGGTGATAAAGGTTTTGATGAGGGTTGAATGACTCATATAAGGCAATCAAGGCTCAAATTCTACTGATCAAGCCCTTTCCCACTCTAAATAAGGTATATTCCATAGTTCAGTAAGAGGAGAAAATGAGAAAAATCTCAATGGATACCCCTGTACCTGACTCCATGGCCCTTGTAACCAGAGGAATCTCATGTAATTCAGCAAGGCAGAATGGGATGTGACAAATAAAATACTACTGCACTTTCTGCACTAGAAAGATTCTCTAAGGTCGATCCCAACAAGTCAACTTACAGCCACTACCATGTGACACGGCACTCTGTGGACAAATGCTATAAGGTTCATGGATACCCCCTGGATACAAATTATACGGAAAGGGAACAACGTATGCTAGTTTGGTTTCCTTGCAGGAATAAAGAGATATTGATGATGCCAATCAGGTGACATTTACTTAGGAGCAGCATGCAAAGCTTCTGGCCCTATTGCAGTCACAAAACAACAAGTCCCTCACTAGCACAACCCCTACAGACACACAAGTTTCGAAAATCTCTGGTATTTCTTCTTGCTTATCTGTTTATGGTGTCATAATTAGCAAAGGTCCTAACACACTATGGATAATTGACACAGGTACAATAGACCAAATGGTTCGCTGCACTTCATTTTACAGAAATGTCCCAGCTAAAGTACCTTATCTAGTCTCTCTCCCAAACGATGATATGGTTAATGTTACAACACAGGAATTGTAAAAATCAAATAGAATTTGATTCTCAATAATGTGCTCTGTGTTCCATATTTTACATTCAATTTGATATCATCTAGAAAATTAACACAGACTTCTAAATGTTGCCATATATTCTTTTCTGAAAAATGTTTTGTACAGGACCTTTGACTTTGAAAACGACTGGAATGGGTGAAGTGAGATAATGGCTATACCATTTGCTACAAACTCAAGTTTCTCCTTCAGCCTTAACAGAAGCCCTTTCTCCTGTTCCAAACAAAACTTCTATGTTAGCAGCCATATCTAGCAACAATGAGGATTTTGATCTCTAGCACTACAGGTTGGGACATCCATCTAATTCTAGATTAGATTTGTTGAATATCAATTGCATTCTTAAGCTTAGAGAATCTTGCTCTGTCCGTCCTATGGCTAAAATACATAAGTTACCTTATTTTGTTAGTCATCATAAATCTAACAAAAATTTCGATCTCATACATTGTACCCGTAGTGTCCTTGCACAGAAACTAGTTATGATGGAAGAAAATATTTTCTTTCCATAGTTGATGATTTTAGTAGGTGTACACGTGCATATATGTTAAGAACTAAATTAGATGCAACTGCAACTTTGCAAGGTTTTTGCTGTCTAATTAACACTCAATTCCAGTCATAAGTGAAGGTGATTACAACAAACTATGGGTGGAATTTGAAATGAAAGAATACTACCATAAAAAGGGAATTATACACCATAAAACATGTGTTGAAACATCACAACAAAATGCCACAGTAGAGAGAAAACATCAACATATTCTTAATGTTGCAAGAGCCCTGAAAATCCAAAGTTCTATCCTCATGAGGTATTGGAATGATTGCATCCTTACTACAGTATATTTGATAAATAGAACACCTTCAACTTTGCTTAACAAAACTCCTTTTAAAATCTTATTCAAGCATAAGCCAGATTACTCTCATCTCAAAATTTTTGAATGCCTTGCCTTTGCCTCAACTTTGTCTAATCACAGGACTAAGTTTGAGCCAAGAGCCAAGAAGTGCATATTTTTAGGATATTGTTTTGGAATTAAATGATACAAACTTCTTGATCTTGAATCCAATAGAGTTTTTATCTCAAGGAATTTAGTGTTTTATGAATACCAATTCCCTTACAAAAAGAGCAGTGCATCTAAAAATGGTACAATAAAATTGTCACAACCTATACCTACTGACACTGAAACAGAACACCATGTCCCTTCTTCTCCCACAAACATTACTCATAAACTAATGGCATAATGGAATAAGCATGAAAACTGTCTCTTAATTCATGAATCAAATAGGTATCCTACATAGTCATCTCCTTTATCAAACTCTCAAGAACCTGAGCAAGAATCATTTGACAACATCATAAATGATCAGCCAACACGAAGATCCTCAAGAGTCAAAAGAACCCCCACTTATCTTGAGAACTACATTTGTCAGCGGCCTCATTTCATCCATCACAGAAGTTGGACAATGACCTTTACTTTCGAGGTAAATCTTTTCCTCTTAATGCTACCACATCAAACCATAGATTATCAAGTAACCACAAAGCTTTTATAACTTCCATAAACATACACATCGAGCCTGATACATATTAAGAAGCACTAACTTCACCCGACTGGTATAAGGCCATGAATATTGAAATTGCTGCCCTTGAAATGAATAACACTTGGATTGTAATGGATCTTCATCTTAACAAGAAATCCATTGGGTGCAAATGGGTGTATAAGGTGAATTGTAAAGCTGACGACAATATTGAAAGGTACAAAGCTAGGCTTGTGGCGTAAGGATACACACAATAAGAGGGTTTAGACTACCATGAGACCTTTTCACCTGTAGCAAAAATGGTGACTGTCAGAACCTTGCTTGCTATTGCAGCTGTACAAGGATGGCATTTACATCAATTCGTTGTAAATAATGAATTCCTACACGGGGATCTAGATGAATGGGTGTACATGAAAATGCCTCCCGGCCATCCTGATGTAGGACATTAAAGGTCTGCAGGCTGTTGAAGAGCATATATGGCCTCAAACAAGCGCCTCGACAATGGTACTCCATGCTTTCAACTTTCATTATTGAGCAAGGGTTCACTCAATCAAAGACATACTATAGCTTATTTACAAGGTCCAATGAGAGTTCTTTCACTGCCATTCTTGTCTTTGTGGATGACATAATTGTGGCCAGCAATGATATAAATGGCATTGAATCTCTCAAGGCTTTACTTGATAGGAAATTCAAGATCAAAGATTTGGGGACACTGAAATATTTTTTGGGAATAGGGGTGGCAATATCTGACAAAAGAATCTATGTTTGCCAATGAAAGTATGCTTTGGACATACTATCAGATTCAGGAACAATAGGGAGTGTGCTGCAAAGATATCTTTGGATCAAAATGTGAGGATTTCTAGAACTGATGGAGAGCAACTTCCTGATCCTAGTACGTATAGAAGGCTTATTGGAAGGTTTTTGTACTTAACAATTACCAGGCCAAACCTTTCATACTCAGTATAGTTAGTAAGCCAATTCATGAGTGCCACTTGTACTTCGTATCTTAATGCTACTGACAAGGTGTTGAGATACATAAAGGAGGCAGCAGGACAGGGATTGTTGTTCCCTGCTAATTCAGAATTATAGTTTAATGCTTATAGTGACTCAGACTGGGTAGCATGTCCAGATACGCGAATGAGTGTCATAGGATATTGCATCATGCTTGGAAGGTCATTCAGATCTTGGAAATCAAATAAGCAAAGCACATTATTCATGTCTTCAGCAGAAGCAGAGTATATGGCAATGGAAATGGCAAATGCATGTTGTGAACTCACTTGGCTCAGGTACTTGTTCCAACACTTGAAATTAATCATCTACAGGCTGCTATTTTATTCTGCGATAACAAAATTGCCCTTCACATAGCAGCAAACCCAACTTTCCATTAAAGAACAAGCACATTGAGTTGGATTGCCACTTGATAAGGGAGAAAATTTGGGAAGGAAGTGTAATCACTAAGCAACTTAGTAGTGACTATCAGGTTGCTGACATTCTAACAAAGTTATTGAATTCATCTCAACTTTATCAACACATGAACAAGATGGGAGTAGTTGATATCCACTCTCCATTCTGTCGGAGGGGGGGGGGGTGTTGAAATATGAAATCCAGCATAACCAACAGCAAGCTGATGATTCACAAAAGGAACTAAAGGCATCAGACAGAACGTGATAGTGAAGGGTAGAAATGTCACTGAAGAGGAAGCACATTGAAGACCATTTTCTCTTTCTGTTTTGTGAGTTGTGTAACATTTCTTGTTAGATTTATGTTGTATAGAATTTATTCTTCTCAGCCAATCCATTCATTAGTGTAGAGTTCTAGATTATTATTATTCATTGTATACATATTGATGTGCAGCTGAATATATGTAATCAATTAAATTTTTTGTCAATACAAAATTCAACTAGTTTTATCCTGCTTCCTCTTCTGCAAGAAGAGCATTTCATTTATTCATTTTATTCATCTTCTTACAACAATCGCCTAGTTCACTGTTTCCCTTTCGGGTTACCAAAAGGGTTGCTGAGCAATCGCCGTGGCCAATTTCTGGCCTCCGTCATTTTTTCCTCTTGTTTTGTTTTTGCTTATATTTTCATTATTCATCAATTCTAAATCTCTCCTCATTGTTATTTGAACAATATTCCAACAACTTGTCTCCAATCTGCTGCAATCTATGGAATCAATAAACTAGAAATTATTAAAGGAAAAAAAAAAGGTTAATCTAAAAAAAAATGACGAAGCTGTCTCCAATTACAAGAATCCCCCAAAAAAATAAATTTTTTTTTTGGCAATCTTATATAGATCACGAAGTGCCTCTTAATACATGGAAAAATCAGTGAAGGTTGCTGAGAAAAATTACCATTTGTCAGCAAGAAGATAGCTGATGAGATTTTTGAAGATATGAAAAATTTCAAGGATGACTTCATAGTCAGTTATTGAATTTAAAAAAAAAAAAATCCTAATACCAATTTCTATAAACATTGGAGAGTTAAAATATGTTTAAAAGGATGAAATTGATCGATCTAATTTTCACATTCAAGCATGGCCATCCCCGTTGAACGTCCTGTTCTTTTAGAATGAACAAGAGCCCATGATAAGCGCATAATGCTTTCACTTTTCCTTTCATCAGAATCATCTTTTGATGATTCTTTTGAAGCTTCTGCAACTTCTCTTTCATATCCCTCCAGTGAGATGGAAGAATATTTAGCAATTGGGCACAAAGTAGTTGAAAAGAGAATCTGACGCACATGTTGCATTATGAATGGTTTAATGTGTTTCGAGATTTTTCAAACTTCCAAACCCTCCCAAACCAATGTTATAATGCAAGAGCTTTGGACTACTCTGGAGGAGAAATTAAATGATGTATTCAGAACTTTAGCAGTGATCCCAGGTTTGTTTTACAGATTATGTTGTTAAGATATGTGCTAATTCGTGGATTTAGGCCCTTACATTGGTAAATTATCCAGAGACCAGGGCATCATCTAAATAATCGTTAGAATACATATTCCAACTAAGTAGTTCTAGAATCAATTCGACAATTGAGAGACATTATTTTTTAAGATATCTAGCAAATTCGTTCAGCAAAAAAAGTGAACCTTGACCGAATCTCCCAAGTACAGAGGTATTACCTCGTAAATATAATTAATTAAGGACCCCTTTGGCATAACTTTTGTTTTTACTTTTACTTTCTGTAGAGGAGTTTTTAGAGGAAGTCACCATATTTTTTGTTTGAAAATTAATTTTTAAAAGCATTTTCTATTCCGATAGTGCTTTTAGAGGAAATCATATTGGACCAACTTCCTCTACAAACTCTTCTAACTATCAAAAACACTCTAATAAAATTAGTCAAATGAATCCAAAAGCAATTTCTGGATCTCAAAAACTTAGGCCCTGTTCTCTTTGTCGTTTTGGGGTCGTTTTCTGTTTTCCAAAACAGTGAAAACGCGTTCTCTATCCTGTTTTCAAAAATACGTTTTTGAAAATGAAAAAAAAATTTACACTAAAAACACAAAATGACCGAAACCACGTTTTGTGATTTTCAAGCCCAAACACAGTGATTTTTAGAAAACACGGGAAATGACTTCGCCTTATCCTCTCCCTGCTATTCCATTTCCATTTCCATTTCCCATCTCACAAACCCATGATCCAAA
>CAIGRM010263512.1:0-11013 GCA_903798335.1 Fraxinus albicans | reverse complement strand
TTTTTTTTGGCAATTGGAATGAATTCTATTCCAAATTGTAACAAATTATATCCATTTAATTGGCAATTTTCATGAAAAACAAAGTCAAACGATGGTATTCGGTATGGTAATTTTATTTTTAATTTTTTAGCAATTGGAACAAATTCTAGACCTAATGGTAAAAAAAATTATCACTTTAATGGATAATTTCCATGAAAAATAAAGTCAAACAGACACCAAACTTTCAACATTTTTCAGGTGGAAAATTATATCAGTCAAATACAAGTAATTACAATTCTCAGTAAAACAAATTTTAGGCAATTAAATTCTCTGTAATTCATTTTATTTCCACTCAAATTCCACATGTGCAATCAAACGAACCCTAAGTGTTTGTTTGAGCCCTATTTTTGGTGTAAAATGCATTTTAGAATAGTAAATTGTTGTAGAATGTGTGGTTAAAAAATTAAAAAAAAAATTGAATTTGCGTGTAATATTATTTTATTGAAAAATGTATGATTGAAAAAAATGGGAATCAAACAATTGTTAAATCTTGAACAATATCATACCTAAAATACTGTTATGTTCTCTAATTGCATTCAACACGAACGACGTGTTAAAAAATTAGAATAATGCTATGTAACCCTAATGGGATTGCAACTCGAGTGTAGGTGACTCTAGATGATAGATTAGTATTGCAACTCCAATATGGCTAAATAACATTACTCAACAAATTAATATTCACGACTCCTCTTTAAGAACATCAACTTTTACACGTGACAAATGTTAAAAAGTCATCTGAGATTGAAAAGCAAAGTTGTCTTTAACTATTGGGCCGTTGACTGCAAAGAGAATTTAATTCGGGTATTCCGTCAAACAGCAAGTGTTTCTAAGGTAACAAGGAGCGGTAAGGTCGTAAGGAACATTTCGTCGGTGCACCCAGTTATTCAATAAGGATCCAAACCACTTTCGTGTGGCCCGGCCCAGTTGTTACTCCACTAGGGTGGCGCTGACACTCGAAACAATTTCAACTTCGACTCCTTTCCTATAAAAATTCTACCACGAGAAACTCAACTCAATTCAACTCATCGTCCATTTCTTTGAAGGGATCTCAATTGAGGAATCACCATGTGGTTGAGTGGAAAATCTACCAGATATTGCAACCTTATTCAAGGAAATCAAGTTCACCTAAATATAAAATGATGAAGTTCATTAGTTGATCAATCATCATCGTCCTCACAAACACCACATACACACAATATTCCATCATGCGTGACAATGTCTGGTTTAAAGAACTTGATGAAGTAACGTTTACCAATTTAGACTGTTGTGGATCATTTGTTTCATAATCCAATTCATTAAAATGTATCACGATTATATCAAATAATTAATTAGGGACTAATTATGTTTTTGTTCCCTCTTTGGCACCACTTGTACAGATTTTCGTAAACAAAAACACCCAAAAAATCAAGGTAATTTAATTCCCTACTTTCCAAATTAGGGAAAAATAAAACATACACGCTGGCGCGCACACACTCACACACAAAAGATCTTCAATCCGAAGGCATCATAAAATTTAGAAAAATGATAGATGTCATTGATGCTTAGATAACGATAAATATCTATGTCACATTCAATCGTCTTCTAATGCTAAGGCTAATATCTATGTTGTATTCAATCGCCTCTAGATCTTGTAATGCTAAAAATAGTAGAGTACAAAGAAAATACAAATACAAAATTGACACACACCAAGTAATTCAACACGAGAATTCACAACCCAGCTTCAAGTATGTAATTTCTCCCAACGATCTCAAGTGGAAGATTCATCAAAATATGAAGTCTAAGAAGACTAGGATATAAAATATCACAATTACAACTCAAAANCAAAATTGACACACACCAAGTAATTCAACACAAGAATTCACAACCCAACTTCAAGTATGTAATTTCTCCCAACGATCTCAAGCGTAAGATTCATCAAAAAATGAAGTCTAAGAAGACTAAAATACAAAATATCACAATTACAACTCAAAAGAATAGAACAAGTACAAATCAATCCATACGATTCTATTATCACAATTAAGTGGAAATAATACCAAACAATAGTTTAGCAAATACAACAATCCTATCGAAATATGACAAGGAGAAGATTTCCCATCAATCCCGTGTGTGTATTTATGTATCATTGGCCACTGGACACTGAAAATGTCTTCTTTGATCTTCTGCTTGCATGGATCTTGGAATAAACGCTTTTCGTTCTGATAGAGAGCAAAACGTCGAGACCGAACCCAATAATGCACGCAATTGCCATAACCACAAACACTAGCCGGTAGCAGTGGGCACCTAAACATGTGTTCCCACCTCCAGCTGTGCGTGTAGCTTCAGAATCATACAAGAAGCCAGCTAGCAATCCAGAGAAGAGGAACGATCCAAGTGGGAGATTAAGGATTAGAATATTGTAAATGAGACCGTAATATTTGAGTCCAAATAGTTCGGAGGCAGTAGGAACTGAGACAGCAATGCGAACTCCATAACATATCCCAACCACTATGGAACCAACATATAGTGAGCCTGGCATAGCAATAGCCATTATGGTATATCCCACTGCCATTAGAATCTGTGAAGCTGCATTCCATATTGGCCTTGGCATTCCTGCCCTCCTGTGGATAACAAAATAAAAGAAAGGTAAGCAATTGGAATTGACAAATAAGTGCCTTGAAATAATTGACATTCCCTGGCCATTCCAATCCAAAGAACTTGTTCAACTTCAACATGGTAGCAAGCCATGTTAAACAAATTTGGGTATATGATACTTGCAAAAGCAGGATGTATCAGGAACATGATCAAAAGAACTGGTCGGTTCGATTCCTCTCCTAGAATATTCCATTAATAATAATTTTTATGCATATAAGTTAGAAGTGCCATTTTGGGATTCCTTATCATCCACAATGATGTTACGATCCCAATTCACCTATTGAAAACAACAAAAAATATCCAATTGTAAGAGAGAGTTCAACATCAATTTTCCAATATCCAACCCTAATATTTGTGTTAAATTTCCGGGAAAAAAAGGGGAAGGCATGAAAGTCACCTAGAATGGGTTAAACAAGGACTGAATGACAGGAAAAAGAGGCATGGAAAAAGGCTCCTGCCTACCACCTAATCTAAATAACGATAGTCTCATCACTTTTCTTCCCACAAAATTGCAAAGATTTTGCATCTCTTTAAAGAAGTTGTTATAATCGTCAACAAAAGCAGCAGCTAATTACAAAAAGAGTAAATAAACAACTTTTTTTACATATAATTTTCTAAGACAAGTAATTTAGAAGTTTTTGCTTCACGTATTGCCAAAGTTGAAAAGAAGATCACAGCATGCCAAGAGAAAAAGGTAAATCAAAGTGCATAATGAATCACCATAAAGTTTATTCTATCCACATGATGCATTTACACAAGCATAAAGAAAATCAAAGAGTAATTTGTGAAAGAAGTAATGAACTTACTTAATGAAGTACTCAGAAACCCATCCTGATAGAATGCGCCCAAAGAATCCCCAAATGCTAGTAAGCGACACGAACATGGAAACATCTGTATAGCCAAGTGCCAACCCCATTTGTCCCATGTTATTCATCACTGTTAGGCCCGTCCCAACTCCACAAAGAAACGACACGAACAAAATCCAAAAATCCAATGTTTTCAAGGCCTCGATTATGGTGTGTTCTTCTCCAAGAACCGGCCTCCTCTTTTTGACAAACTCCATTACTTCCACGTTTTTCTCCATCTCCGCTTCCACCGCACGTTCATTCACTTCTTCGGCCAGTAATGTCTCAGTTACATTGCGTTCAATGTCCATGGTTTTAGAGTCGGAACAGGGCCTGATTAATTTCTTTAACGCGAGATAAATTGGAATTGATATAGGGGAAGCTAATAGAACTAGAAGCACTGCAGCAAACACTTGGGAAAAGAGGCGGCCATGAGCCCCTGTAACATCAAATGCCAACAGATAGAGTGCTATAACAACAGCAAGAACGTTAATTACGCCGAAATATTTAGTATCATCATTTTCTTCGGTGGCGGTGGACGACGGTGGGATTTCACGGAGGAAAACAATGGCAGTGAGGCAAACCACAAAGGGTATTACTGCAAGCATGACTAGAAACTTAGCTGGATCATCGGCGAACAAAGCCGAGCAGATGTCGGTGAAAATTGCCGTGCTTAAACCGACATAACCTTTCAAAATCCCGGAAACTGGACCTCTGTTTTTCCTGAAATTTCTAATACATGTGACCAGAATTGCTGTATTCATCCATGTCGTGCTGTTTCCTCCCATACACATGAAAATACACATCTGCACCGAATTCAGATATTAGCATTAGTATATTTCACACTTCACGGCAGAAAATAAAGCTTATGTCTTGATATACTTACAGCCCAGTAAGGGAGGGGTTGGATGCGGCGGCTAACGACAAGCCACTGAACGCCGTAACCAATAAAGCCTTCAATTGAGCCGATGAGGAGAATGACGGGGCTTGGGAGACGGTCGGAGGCGATTCCGGCGAGTAGTCCAAAAGCTTTTCCGACGTCTTTGGCGACGGAGAGGTTATTGAGCTGGAGTTGAGTGAGTGCCATGAGGGACTTGAGGGCGCCTGAGTAATTAGAGAAAGTGTAATTATTGCCGGAGATAGCTTGAACCCAGACTGCGGTTACAAAACCCAGCCATTTCCCGGCGGCGGACGTCGGTGAAAGCATGCCCATTAACAACAACAGAAGAAGAAAGTTGGTGAGAATTTAGAGAGAAAATCTTGAACGGTGGTGAAGCAGAGGATTAGGAATCCCATTAAAGAAAACTTTTTGAAATAAAATTCTAATTAATTTGGTTGGTGGGGTAGATTTCTACATTGATACGCACAACTTGCTCCCGGAAAAGGGCAATCGGTTGATATTTCCTTTGGAAAGTTGTATTAGTCGGTCCTCAATTTATTGTTTAAATAGTAAATTGATCCTCAACTTTTGTCAATTCTAATCTTATAATAGTCGCTCATCGAACAAAACCATCTCAATTTCTATTAAAATATAAAGTTCAAATAGACCTCCAGTTGTTAACTTAATCCACACACAATTTTTCACCATCGGCACTGTTATTGTCATCCTTAACTCAAATAAATTCGTTGGCAAATTATATTTCAAATGCAAAAGAGATTCGATTGCATATAACTATAGAGTAGGGTTAATTATAATGGAGATCACTCAACCTTTGCCCTGGTTGCAATAACGTTAACTAAACTTTAATTTGGAGCGATCAATCATAACTTTAATGTAAAAGCAGCTAAGCCACTCGATTTGAAATCTGTTGACGTGCTTACTGAATACCACTAACGTTTCCATTAAAACTAACGAATTGTCAACGTGTCCATCCCGGTCAACAAATTAATAAAACTATAGGTCATTGAACTTTTACTCTAATTGCAATCGGGTTATTCAACTTTCATCCTAGGTGAAGGTGGGTCATGAACTTTCTTCAAACTCTAGAACGCTTAGATCTTTTGTATTCTTCTTGCTTGGTTCGTTTGCGTGAAAGCCACATTGAAACTCCATACTACATAACCATTTTTTGCTAATTTTAGAAGTTTGTTATGAGTCACCCAATGTGCATATGTCAAACGTTAATAATTAGTCATATAATTGTTGTACATTAGCAAAATTTGGTGGGTCCCATGACAAATTTTTTTTCCTCCTTAATGGCCCCACCTGCGATAGTTGCGCTTATAAAATGTATCATGCTATAAGCCTATCGTCTTATCAAGTGCCTGCATTTCATAATAAAACAATACATCAATGATATAACTTGTTGTGAGTTCATTGACATTAACTTCCCATTAATGCAATAGTTAAGCTACTTGATTAATATAATTTACAATCAAGCATTGAGCACACTACAAGCTATGTTGAATAAGACCTCCGACGTTTAAATCAGCATTATAAGTCTGTATTTTTAGAATTGAAAGATTGACTCTATATATTGATAATTATTTTTTACCTTATCCAAAATATCTTCTATAGACATTTTCTTAAGATTTGCAAGGAATCCTTCTATCTTCTTTAGATTTTGTCCCTCTTCTATTAGTCTTTGATTTGGTGTCATCCTCAAGACAAGATCAATCATCCGCGATTGATAGCTGTTTGTGAATTATATTGAAATAACGTATAAGATATTTAGTGAGAACAATAAGTAATTCTCTTTTTTCTTTGTTGACGTAGGAACCCATAGCCGTTACCCTCCGCGGAGTTTCGACCACTGTGAGTGCGCACTGGGTAAACTCCGCTCCATATCAATAGCCCACAAACCACATAGGAGAGGTAAACCACACCAGGCGACGAGCTCGACCGAAGAAGTGTTGGCAGGAAATTCAAACTCGTAATATTTGATCTTCGCATTCACATACTCCACCAGCTCGGCCACCCCCGAAGGGATAACAATAAGTAATACTCTTAATTTGCCTATAGCTTGTACTTGACCATATTATTAGGTCTGAATAATGTAGTCTTGTATTAAGGATAAATCTCATATCAATAATGATATAATCAATAATCAATATACAGGGGTTTGTGGATTTGGATTATTACTCTCAACAATATTGATATTTTAAGATATAATTTTAACATGAAATTTAATTCGATTAAAACACGATGACACGAATTTTAAGATTGATATGATCAATTTTAAAATCGTGACTACCATCACGATGGAGATTGTGGGGCCAAGTTGGATGGATGAATATTCAACGTGCTAAGAAAAACATATTCTCTCCGTCTTATTTATATATGCTCACTTTCCTCATTTTCTTTTCCCAATTATAGAGTCTTGTTTCTTTATTAAAAATGTTTTATTTTGTTCGTTTACTAATATACAATTATTTCTTTACTACTTTCAATAATAATTTACTACGAGTTATTGATAATTAAATGAGGATAAACTAAGAAAGTTGTTGGCAAAAATTGATTTTTCAATAATATTAAATAAGATTTCTTAATCCGTGTGAAAAACAAAACAAGCCTATATAAATGAGACGGAAGGAGTAAGATATTTTTGAAATCAAAACCATGTCGACCTCATTTTTCCCAAGACCCACCTAAAGTATTATTAATAATGGATAAGTTGGTGGAGCAGGTGAACGCGGAAACCAAATGTCATGAGTTCGAATCCCCTGCCAACACTTCCTCGATCGAGTCCGTCGCACAGGACTTGCATAGTGCGGTTTACCTTTCCTGTGTTGTTTGCGGGCTACTGCACATGGAGCGGAGTTTACCTAGTGCGCACTCACAGTGGTTGGGCCTTCGTTCTTTCAGGGTGGTCGAAGTTCCGTTGGAGGGTAGCGGCTGCGGGTTCCTACGTCAACAAAAAAAAAATATATATAATAGATAAATTTTTTTACAGATAAAAAAAATAATAGACAAATTTTGTAGGGTATTTGTATATAAATGAATTTTTATAAGTTATGTCATTGTGCATGTTGCATGGTCCTCTTTTTTAATTGGGAATCTTTTTCACTTTTTCTTCGGGCATGTTCCTATCTGCACCCAAAAGGCATATTCCTAATGCAATCCAATTAGAGTTCAATTTTACACGAAATGGTTCTTTATTTGGAATTGGTTAAAGTAATTTTGAATCCAATTCTCTTAGGATCCGTTTGATTGTAATGGTGAAAAATGGGTGGAAAGAAAATGAATTTCAGATAAAGTAATTGTCTAAAAATTATTTTACGGAGAATTGTTAATTAAGTGTATTTGATTCGTACAATTTTCCACCCGAAAAATTTTTAAATTTTGTGTTCGTTTGGCCTTCGTTTGCATCAAAATTGTCCACTAAAGTGATAATTTTTTCCATATTTGGTTATAAAATTCGTTTCCATTGCGAAAAAGTAAAAAAAAAAAAATGTTTCCTAAAAAATCAATTTTTTCATCAAAGTTTAATGTTCGTTTGCATCAAAATTGTCCATGAAAGTGATTTTTTTTTTTTTTTTTTACAATTGGTTATGAAATTTGTTTCCATTGACAAAATGTTAAAAAAAAAATCTTTTTTTTTTTTAATTCCATTTTCCTACCAAAAAGGTGAAAAAATGAATTCACCAATTACAAGGAAAATGGGCACGTGAAGCGGCAAGGAAGAAAATAATTGTCTTGGAAAATTGTGTCCATCAAACAATCCAAAACCAAGAAGATGTAAATGACTTTCCAAGTTCCATGAAAATAAATGCACATCAAATAGACCCTTAGTTATTTGAGAAATGATATTCATCGGGATACATCCTCAGTCTATGTGGCGTTTATGTAGCATTAAATGATAGGTGAAATTAAATAAGTCATTTAATTTCACCTATCATTTAACCAATCATTCACATCCACATACACTGGGGATACATCCCCATTGAGTATGAATAACATTTTTCTAGTTATTTAGTGTCGGGAAGTGGAACTACTGATTCGCTCATCTAAATATTAAAATTGGCGAAGTATATTTAGAAAGGACGATTGCATAGTACTCAATAATATTGATTAAGAAAAAAAATGTTTATTATATTGTTCTATATCAAATCATTGAAGTGCTTATATGATATTTATCATAATATATAAAAATTGTGATGGTCGATAAACATTCAGGTTTCCATTTGTTCTTGCATTTTTTGTTTATGATCAATAATACCCTTATTTATTGACTTATTTAATGACTATTTCATACATTGACGGTGAAGTTAATATTATTTTTACAATTAATATTATATTTTATAACTTAAAACTATCTCTTCAAATTCCTTATGATATAATGATCCAATTAAGTTATAATAATAAATAATGCAATATAATCTAAAAGTCCCGTAACCTAACCCTTTTTTATTTTTATTTTTTTAACGTTTTAAGTAGAAATGTTTCTATTAATATTATTTGAATTTGTTAATAGAGAATAATGTTTATGGTAACATCGTATTAACTTTTCTTTCTTATAAGCTCTCAAAATGTAGCTGTCTTTTGTTCTTTCATGAAATCGACCAAGGCTGTTACTTTCGATGAAATCGACAGAGCTTTTTCTTTCTTTTTTCTCTCGTTAGATTTATTTTTGTGCACTTTATTTGATTTTAATTTTTAATATCTGACGTGATGTTACAAACACAAGTGGAATGAAACTAACTGGTAACTACAATACTTCGAGTTGTAACATTGCATTGCAGGACACATTTGGGGTTGAATTTAAAGTATTCGACATCTTCAACTATATAAGTGAGAACTGATGTATGGCAATTATCAGTGAAAAATGGCAAGAAAATTGATAAGTGCATTTTTGTACGCTTATTTGGGGCGGCCATATTACTAAGCTTTTGTGTCGTTTTATTATTGCATTTTACTTAATTTATGTTATCTTTATCTTATTTCAGTTTTGGACATGTTTCTATGCAATTGGAAAATAAACAAGGATAAATTGGTCAATTGATGGAAGTTTTGGGACTACTATGCATTTGAGTAAAAGTTGAAGCACTAAAATTGAAATAATTTGATGTGGAAGATCAAGATGGAAGAAAGAATGAAGAATTAGGCTAATTCTGTACTAGGAAAATGACGAACAATATAATGCCCCTGTTTGCCACATATTTTAATCTCATTCTCATTCTCATTTTTTTCTATTTCTTCATTTCAACCATATATTCTCTAAATAAAATAATAATACACATAAATTAAAATATTTTCATCACTTTTTCACCACATATTCTTCCATCAATCACTATTCCAAAAATTATATTCTCATTTTAATGACATTCAAACACACCCAATATTATGATTTTTCTTTCCTAGTTTTACATTCTTGATAATAAAAACACGTTTTGAATATTCAAATGGTTTATATGGATTTATTTTCTCCATGATTATTGTGTATGTTAATTGTGTGAGTGTGGTGGCCTATTTCATGCATTTGAAAGAATGAGAATAAGTTCGACATATATAAATTGTTATATGGTACAATAAGGGATGGAAATATACCGCTATGCATTGTGTGAATCTTTAAGTGTTCATAAAAACTCATGCATTCTTATATGTACGCATCCGTCATAGAGATATAGTCGGATCACATATTAAAATATGTTTGATTTTACTCGGAAGAGACTGTTAAATAATTTAGGAATATTGATTCTTCAATATTTCAATTGTGTGTCAAAGTATATAATTGAGTTTAAAAATATTATTACATAGGAATTCATGATACTTGTACATTCATCATATATTAGAAAAAAACTTCAACTTGCATTCACATTATTAATTTAGTTATAAATTCATCAAAACAAACATTCTCATTCTTATTGTTTCGGTTAAGGTCACGGTAATTAAAATTAGAACTAATCAACTCTTGTGGGACGATACCCGAACTCAAAAAGTCCACTTTATTACCTGTTAACGAACTGTATACTTGCAGTGTGTTTTATTCTAAGGGCCCGTTCGGTAGGGATTAAAATCCAGATTTTAATCCCTACCAAACGGGGCCTAAATATATTTTCGTGAACAAATTTTTGCCGCCGTTTCCAGGGAGAACCGATGTATGGCAATTATCAGTGAAAAATTGCAAGAGAATATAGAAGGGGACCAATTAAAAACCCAAAAATAAACTGATTTAGGGGGAAAATGGATTTAAAAGTATGGCAATAGTCACATTCTTGATTTTTCCTTTTAGAATCAAGAAGTAGACGCACTGATTGTCTGATTTTGTAATGAATGTCAAAGGGTATTTGCCCTAATATTCACAAAGGTAAATGGATTTGTTGGCCCAATTGTCTATGGAGAGAGGCCTATCCAGAGTAGACACCCCGACCCCAGTAAACACAAGGCTCGCAGCCCATTATTGCTGCTTGTGCCTGTTGCAACGTTTGATCATGCAAAGGAAATAGGTATTATCTGAGTCCAAACACAAATTTGCTCCCATGGTCTCGAACAATTGTCTCTAGTATTCTCGGCTTGACAGCTTCAAACTCTGCCTTTATCACTCAGTATTGACACGAG
>CAIGRM010263488.1:0-34970 GCA_903798335.1 Fraxinus albicans | reverse complement strand
ACGGTAACTTTTCATTTATTCTCATTTATAATTAAAACAAAATAAAAGGAAAAAAAAAAGAAAAACTGTTCATTCATCTCTTCACACCACACCACACCACACCACACCCACTCAAAACCAAAAATAAAAAAATAACCACTCACCGCACCGCACCGCACCGCACAGCACCGCACCCCAACCAAACCACTCCCCTCCCACAACCGCCCGCCATTTCCACGTGTAAACACCGCTCACTTTTATTTTCCAATTTTTATGGTTTTCACAATTCACTTGCCATCGAAACAATGAAGAATCTGAATATGTAACTTTGGAACCAGTAGCATCGATGCATCTCTGAACAATGCCCATGTTTTCTGCCAAATGTAGGAAAAAAAAATTATTGGGAAAATTGTAGCAGCGGTTCTTAATCTTTTCAATTTTTACAGATTTTATTCTAACTTTCAATTTGTGCCAAAAAATGTCTCTAACCTTTCATAAATATATAATAGGGGTCCATCTGGACAGAAACAATCCAAAAAACGTCAGTTAACTTGAAAAATTAAAAAATAAAGTATTTTGACCATTTTAAAGTAGGACAATTTTGTCAATTATATATTAATTATTAAAATAATTAAATCTAAAAAAAAAAAGAAAAAAAAATCTAACCCTTCCTTCACCCCCATCACCCATCCCAAATACTTCACCTTTTTCAACACACCCATCCCACCCCCTGCAATGTTGAAACTACTTTCATGACGTCACTCAATTCTCCAACCTCTGCTCTCAAACCCCAATATTACTCATTTTTTCTCGTCATTTATCTCTCATTTCATCAGTCACATCCAAATGAAAGAGGACCTTTATTACCCTGAACTTTCCCCGACAAACCTCGACAAAAATAAAGACAAACCAAAAAAGTTTCAAGAAAAAAACCTAAAAAACAAAAATGATTGACACTAGAGTAGTTGATTTCTTTCGTAGAGATTTAACCACAATATATGTGATATTCATATTCTACTACTCTTTCTCCTTAATATCTAAAATCAATGAAGCATAATTAATTTAGAAAAGAAACATATTTGCAGATTGTGGATTTGGTTTTGACAGAGAGAGATAGGTTGGATTTAGTTTTGGTTTTGGTGGTGACGGGTGGTCGCTGCGAAAGGAGGTCGTGGGGGTTGGGTTAGATTTGGTTTGGTTTTGGTATGGTTTGGTTTGGTTGGGTTGGGTTGGGTTGGGAAGGTGAAAAGTTCATGTTCCTTTTTTGTTTTTTTTTTTATTCTTTGTTTTAATTATTTTTTATGGAAATGTACAGTACTTTGAACAATGAATGAGGGAAAAAATTGTATAGTTGAAATTGTCCCTCCTTGAAATTTTCAAAATACCTTTTTTTTTTTTTAATTTTTCAGATCAACTGACTGTGTTTTGGACGGTTTTCATCCAGATGGACCTCAGTTGCATATTTATGAAGGGTTAGGGACCTTTGTTGGCACAAAATGAAAGTTGCGTAAAATTCTAAAAAACTTAAAAGAATAGGGACTGATGCTGCAAGTTTCCCTAAAATAAAATAATTACTCATCATCTTCTCCACTCGAATAAAATGAAATCAAAACCCTAATCATTCACTGTGTTCGAGAATGACAATCACACACAGTTTGAACAGCAACTAGTGTTTCCTTCTGCTATCGCGCCTCCTCAGTTGAATCACATTTTGAAATTTTATCGTAATATTCATTTGAGTAGTTAGAATATTGCGTATTGATCGATCTATGGCGGAGGAGGAGGCGGTGGTGGAGAGGAACGGCGACGATCAGAGTGAGACCAGCGATTACACGTCGGAAGACGAGGGGACGGAGGACTACAGGCGCGGGGGGTACCACGCTGTGCGAATCGGTGACACATTCAGGCACGGCCGATATGTAGTTCAAAGTAAGCTCGGCTGGGGTCATTTCTCCACCGTCTGGCTCGCTTGGGATACACACAATTCGGTACGTTTCACCGATTTATTTTTCTTCTTTTTCATAATATGTATTTTTTAAAAATACATGTAAAAATTGTCTGTTTAATTGTATCATATCCACTTTCGGTTACTTTTTTATAGCGTATTGCTGATAATTTTATGGTATTTTGTGATGATATAGTTTAGCCAGAGAAATGGAAAAATATATCAAGAGTAGTAATAGATAGTTGATTCTTATTGGCAGAATTTCTTGTACTCATTGTCTGTTATTTTGAGATAAAAATGTTTACCCTGGCCCTAGAGGGCTTTCTCAACGTACCCCTGTTGCCTGCTTAAGTAGCTACTAGTTACGAGTGAAAGTTTAGCTCGCCGGAGAAGGTATACTCAACCACACAATAGCTTCCAGTGTGCATGTTATTTTACTAAGATTCATATGATGTACATAAAGATGTTCTAGTAGAATGTTTTGATGAGCGACAAAAAAGGATTCATGTAGCTGATGCCAAATTTATTCATAGCAAGGAAAATGTTTGTTGTTAATTTTCACTTTGGTGAAAATCCAATAAGTTCATCAATTATATAGATATTGTACTTATGTTCTGTGTTTGGTGAATGGGCAAAAGTTATTAGATTCAAGGAAGTGAAAGGCGATATCGACACCAATTCGTGTGTGGGAAAATGAATGGAGCAAATGCACAAGTCTGCACCACAAACAACTTCTCTCTCATGCTTTGCGCGCACACACACACACACACACACATGAATAGTGAATTTAGCTTGACAACCTGCTTACTGTCAGTTGGCTGGGAATATATTATTGTTTCCTTATTTGGTTACACATTTGATAATAGCGGTACGTAGCTCTTAAAGTTCAAAAGAGTGCGCAGCATTACACTGAAGCAGCAATGGACGAGATCACTATATTAAAACAGATTGCCGAGGGAGACCCTGAAGATAAGAAATGTGCTGTAAAGCTTTTGGATCACTTTAAGCATTCAGGGCCAAATGGGCAACATGTTTGTATGGTTTTTGAATACTTGGGTGACAATCTTTTGACCCTAATTAAATATTCGGACTACAAAGGAATTCCTCTTCATATGGTTAAAGAAATTTGCTTCCATATTTTAGTGGGATTGGATTATTTGCACAGGCATCTATCAATCATACACACAGACTTGAAACCAGAGAACATATTGCTTCTTTCAACGATTGATCCAGCTAAAGATCCGACAAAGTCAGATGCACCTCTTGTCTTACCATTCAGTAAAAGCAAGATCCTGTCTGAGTCTGGGACTTCTAAAGATGCAAAGAGCCCAAATGGTGACCTGACCAAGAACCAGAAAAAGAAAATCCGAAAAAAGGCTAAGCAAGCAGCTCAAAAGTGTGTGGGGAAGGATGCTTCCGAGGATGACGAGCCAGATAATGAGGCTAATAGTCCCGTAGATTGTCATAATGATGATAAATCCAATGGTGAAGAACAGACCCATACTAATGGAGTGACGGATGCACATGAAGGAACTAAACTTAATAGGAGAGGCAGCCGTTCAACAAGGCAGAAGTTATTGGCTGACGTTGACCTAAAATGCAAATTGGTCGATTTTGGAAATGCTTGTTGGACGCATAAACAATTCACAAGTGATATTCAGACAAGACAATATAGATGTCCAGAGGTTATCCTAGGATCTAAATACTCAACACCAGCTGATATGTGGTCATTTGCTTGCATTTGCTTCGAGCTGGCCACTGGTGACGTTCTTTTTGATCCTCACAGTGGTGACAACTATGAACGTGATGAGGTATTTGATCTATTGTAGTAAGCAAACAACAATTTTCTGAGTTACTTGGTAGGTCATAGTAACTGCTATTTTCTGCTTGTATGAACAGTTCTTTTTGCATTGATATGTATATTTCTGTAGTGCATATAACGAAATGCTGTTTGCTTTTTGAAAGGCGCAATTCTCTTGACATCTTACTTGCTTCAATAACTACTTTTTGTTTAATTTTATCTTCTCTATCACTATAAATCTGTTATTTACTCATCAAACACTTGTAATGCTTTTACCCTGTTATCATACACGATTGATACTCTCTATTTGAGATTCAATTTTTCTTATTTTTTTTCCTTTTCCACCCAAACTTTGTTACTACCAGTGTATAATGTACTGTCTCTGGAAAGTGAATCAGACAATAGGACATTGATGACCATTTCTTCACTAAGATTTGAGTCTTCGAATATATGATCCGAGCTGGGTTGGCTACGAGAGGTTGCGGTGCAAAATTTTACACGTGTTCGAGTTATTATGTGTGGTGATTATATGGATGTGGTTGTTGCGCATATTTGCTGCCTTCTTTGGTTTGCTCCTTTTTCTCTTCCTTTTCAATCTCGTGTCTTCTATTCACGTGTTTCTTTTGTGGTTCTATCTATGCATCTCTTCAATTTTGAAGTCAAAGGTAATAGATTGATGTGATAAGGTTTTGAGCTTTGATGGAGATGAAATAGCTTTTGCAGTTTCTGTCAGAAGTTTTCGTTATTTGATACTAAGCTTGCATCTGCTGTATTTTCCTTTAGCTTGTTTGTGACAGGTTCAATTCTGGCCTCTATTTCAGTTATGGAAAATATTCAGATTATGCTTGTCTTTTTACTTTTCTCTTCCTTCCCAATGTCTAGTTTCACAATGCTCTGTCTTGATCAACATCTGGATCAAATTTGTATAGAATTAAGCTAAAATACTTGTATGAGTTACATATATTGGTTTCTGGTAAAGTTCATATATTGGTTTCTGGTAAAGTTGATTGGTTATTTATTTATGTGCTTTTCTTTGAAGGATCATTTGGCCTTGATGATGGAGCTTCTTGGTATGATGCCACGGAAGGTGAGAATATTTCTACACTGCTTGTTAGGAAGCAAATTAGGATTATTCATTTCCCCATCTGTAAATCTGTGAAGCAAATTAGATCAATTTTGTGAAGTTTCCTACATTTGATGCTTTATCCATATGCAGTCACCAATTTCCCATGCTTCACAAACATCTTGCAGGTTGCCTTAGGTGGGCGTTATTCCCGAGAATTATTTAATAGATATGGAGATTTGAGACATATACGACGGTTAAAATTTTGGCCTATGAATAAGGTGCTTAGGGAGAAATATGAGTTTAGTGAGCAAGATGCAAATGACATGGCAGATTTCCTGGTCCAGATACTCGATTTTGTGCCTGAGAAAAGGCCAACAGCAGCACAATGTCTTAATCATCCATGGATCTGTGCAGGCCCTAAGAGACTCACCCCTTCTATGTCTCAACTCCATGCAATGGGAAACGGTTGTTCAGAAAAGAAGAGGGAAAAAGATGATAGGGAGGCGATGGAGGTTGGAGTAGGAAACATTGCTATTGATGGAGCACCAAAACCAGTTAAAGATTCTCAACCTACGGTGAACCCTCCAAAACAGCCATAGTCAACGTGATCTTGTGTTGTCTTCAAATGAGTTCTACCCTTTGCCTCTTCGAAAATTTCCGTGATATACTTATTTATATTTTCCCGTTTATGTCGAGGATTGCTTCTTACCAATTCTTTATTCAAGTGCTTAGGAGAATGAGAACTGGAAGAATGTATGCTACTTCTTTTTCTCAATACACATTTCTCTGTACAATGTTTATTGTCTGTGCTGGGGCATGTGTTTCAGAATTTGCCTGATATTATGATTTGTTGGACAACAATTGTTTATTGGTGCACTAGAACAGATCTTTATGACAGTATACTTTGAGAAATTTGATGTTGCTCTCCCAAAGTAGAGTATGCCAAATCCTTAGCATGGTGATAGGTACAAGAACATTGTTTCGATCTGCAAGACATAAGTTTTATGGAACCCAAAACCATAGTTATCATAACCTACTCAAGCATCAACCGGACCAACGTACTCAGTCAACAAGTCATTGTTTAATTAGTGGGTCAGTGGTTAAACTAGTGGGTCATTAATTAAGGGCCTGTTCGGTACAGCTTAAAATTCAATTAAAATTGAAAATATAGCCGTTATTGGGTCCCACTCGTTTAATAAAAGTCAACGATAACGGCTAGTTTTTTAATTTTAATCTCTACCGAACACGTCCTAATTTTATATTCATTAATTATAACTATTGTAAGCTCATTGATACTCTAAATGTTTACATATTTTATAATTAAAATTTCTAATTAAAATTTATATTAATTATTTCTCATTTTTGTATGTTATCAATCAAAAATTTCTATGTATTAAAACATCGGTCTGGTCAACAAACTCAACCCGGCCTGGTCATGGGCCCGGATCACCGGTTTTTTGGCCGAGTTTTCTACCCAGTAATATTAAATTGGAAAAAAATAAAAAATTCATCTGTCCACAATAAAGTCTATGAACATCTCAATATTATTAAGCTATCAAACATTAAATGAGCCTACCTAAACTATTTCAAAAGCCTACTTCTACACTCTCATTACATGAACAACTTGGCAAGTAGGTACTGGACTATGACCTCGCTCCAAATAACTGTAAAATTTGGATGGGGCAAATAAAGGAACACCTACTTCAGTTCTTGTAGTGGAAGCTCTCCACAACACAAACAGCCTAAAAGCTCAATACAATTATAGTACAGAGAATACTTGTATGCAAAAAGGGATATGTTGGTTGCTGAATTTGATCCATACGAAACAAGGAGCCATCTCTCCGTTTCTCCTTGCTTAGCAGTTAGCAGTCTCCATGGCTCCCTATAAAAACGACACTGCTGTGTGTGTAACAATCTGTCGTAGTATAATGAAAATATTTATAGTATAACGATATGGAGAAGAGGGTCTAACTTACTCGTTCTATTATTGTGTTTATAGTATTTTCCTTTTCCTGAGGTATGAATACATTATAAAAAATGCAACTGCTGCACCAACAATAATTCCTGCAGTGGTTATCCAAAATGCAAACTGCGGAGCCAAAATGTGATGAAGTGAATAAGATTAGAAAGCAAACATAAGCCAGACATTAGGAAAAGAAACTTAGGCATATAAATAGAGATCAAGGGACATACCGCACGCTCCTCAAGGTAGGACTTCAAGTTCATGCCAAATATACCTGCAGCCATGTTTTTATGAGCCTCATTGACTTCTATATGCATGGGGACGACATTATGACTTCAAGGTTTGAGGAATATTTCAATTTCCATTAGAATGCCTAATCAAACATTGGAATAATCTCAGTTTGTAATTTGATTGATTACCATTGCTCACTTCTCAAATTTGATTAAGCCAAAATATTTTGGATTAATTTATGCGTACATAGATTAATCTATAGAGGTTGACATAATGTGAGTGGGGTGCGACCCACGCTACTGTAGCATGAACCCCACCCCACTCACATTATGTCAACCCATATGACCCAAATATTTTAGTGACACTGAAGAAACCACGAAAGTACAAAACAGATTTGAGCAGAACGAAATAAATAGAATAAGATTTAACTTGAATGTTGTAAGACGAGAAAAATGTATTATCAAATGAACTGTTTACTTAAAATTTTTCCTCTTACACTCTTCTTAACTGCTCTAAGCGACCACAAAGAAGCTAGAGTCAACTTCTTTGCCAGTCTGGCAGGGCCTCTAAGAGGCCAAAAATTCAAAGATAACCTATAAATTGACAAGGTTCATCAGTACATATACTCAGTAATGTTTAGTTAATAAATGATTTTGATGAAAGGTATCAAAGATTTAGTAAAATATATAATAAAATTATATGCTTATATCTGAAAGAGAGCGAAAAAAAAAAAATTAATTACTTGTAGGAAAAAAATGTAATTGTGTAGGGACGTTAGGTGGGTAAAAGATATCGAACAAAAGAAGAGACACCATATACTGCTACTAATATTGTACTTAATTTTAAGTCTCAGCATAAAGTGTTAGGTTCCAATGCTATCGCTTAATATTTAAAGTCTCGGCATAGTGTCGAATTGTAGAACCCACTTGAGAGTGGAGCTATGGAGGGCCTCGAACTTGTGCCTAAAGAGTCACGTTAACTAGAAAATTATATCACTCTGTATGGTATGACATTGTTCTTAAAGTAGAGTTACGGAGTCAAGTATCCTAATAGTACATGTACATAAAATTTAACCAAAAGAAAGCTGCTCGTTACCTGCAACTAGAGCACCAACTGCAATACAAAATGTTCCAACCTGAAGAAGAAGTTCCACTCTGCTTACCTCAAGCCTCCGAGAGCTGATAAGAGAAAACGACCTCAGTAAATAATGGAAAGATCCCTAAGTTTTGACTAAAAATAGTTGTTAGGAATGAACCAAGAAAGCATATATTGTTTAACGATGCTCATAGCAACATAAATGACTGGAGAACTACTAGATATCTCCCATGACAAATGAAGTTCACTGATATTTTTTATTAACATGCTACCCTCAATAATCTAAAATATTTTAAACACGATTTTCACAAAAACAACTAAATCCTCCACCAGCCAACTTGACTTAATAGCTAAGAGCATCTCTAATAGAACTCTATTTTTAAAGAGCATATTATATTATTTGGAGAGCATCTATAAATTTAGAGAGTTAAAATTTTGAAGTACTTCAACAAATTCTTTATATTTTATACTTAATTTTACCACTTCCGAATTTTTTTTTTTTATCTTTTATTTTAACTAGCTTTTCTTTTGATTATTTTATTATTTTCCTACATTGAAAATTGAAATACTTTAAAAGCATTTAATTATAGAGAGCGGGTTTGGCTCTCCAAATTTGGAGAGTCAAATCCACTCTTTAAATTAAAATGTTAATTTAAAGAGTCTCTTGGAGCATGATTTTAAAGGTTGACTCTTTAAAATAGAGAGTATCTCATGTTTTAGGAGTCTTTTGGAGATGCTCTAAGTTCCAAGTATATTTGCTGCATTAACAAACTTATATGTACTAACTCATTTTTTATTTCTTGCGTTCTTAGATTAATTTAAAGAAATGTTTTAACAGCTTAAAATTTTTTATCTTGTACTCTGATAAGAGGATATAAAACAACTTAAATCATTGTGGCATGATGAAAGACATATTGCGACAGCTGACCAGAAGGCTGCCATTGCTTCATGTAGCACAAATGTTTTCATTTAAAATTCATTTTGTAGATTAAAAAATAGACGGAAAAAGAGAAGGGTTGGCAATGAACCTAAGGTTAACTGCAATTGAATCTTCCATTTCTTTCGCTGAATCAAGAAGCCTCTCTGCCTGACCATGACAAGATTCACATCTGCAGTTTCAAGACATTAGTGAGAGGATAGTTAACTGAGATAAAGAATACATAGACCAAAATTTTTAGTAACTCCATGGAGGTTCTTAAGTTCTTAATTAACAATGGCCATAAATGAAAAAGAATAAAACCTTATAAAGCTTAGCTTTTACTAAAAAAATTGAAAGACTGAACAGCTTCAATAAATTAAAATTATTTAAAACTACGTTCAGAAACTACAACAAGCTTTGCTGAAGATGAGGTCAATTAACAAAATGAGGATCAATAATAAAGATGGCTTATTAATTGGATTAAAAGAAAACATTATCTCGTACTGTCACATTTTTTATTGAGTAACAACAGTAGCAAAATTACACTCAAAACACACTCTTCTTTCACGAAATCTTTAATTCTCCAATAGTTATTATATAATATCACAGTTAGGAAAATATTTTTGCATTGAGTAAGGGTTGAAGATGTCTGAACTGCAGCAGGTGTTGCTTCCCCCATGATTTCTGTTAAAAGTAGAAATAAATAATACAACACAATGCAAAGGTAGCCACCAGCCACCCTATATATTCTTCATAGAATTGAAGGATGCCATGAACTACCTTTGGAGAGAGTTTTCTAAAAGCATTTCAATTTCTTCTTCCTCCTCTGCAGAAGACACACTCAAATCAGCATTAGGTCGACTAATTGACAATATGTTCAATTCCACAACGTGGTTTACTATGGTAATGAATCAACCTTACATGACTTACCCTCTGCAATTTGCCTTTCCAGGGGAACAGAGCATTCCATCTCATCATTTTTCTGAAGAGTACAGTTTCTTCCCATAATACAAATACGTCGTATTTCATGTGTGTCCTCAAGAATATCAAGCAGCATTTGTTTGAGTGCCCCCGCTCGTGAGCCCAATTCAACCTTTATGAGAAGTATACATGGTTATTATATGTCAACAATTTCGATGGAGGATATGTTACCAAATCAGAGGGAAACTGTATACCAAACTCTGCTTGCTAATTCGAAGTTCCTCCAATATGTCACCTGTCAATCTGTTTGGCAGAACGTCAAGTAAAGCTTGCACCTGAAGTAAACGGTAGCTCATTCAGTTGTTGATAAGGATAGCAGGAAGATAGAATGTTCTGAAAGCCTAAATTAAGTGCTTAGTGTTGTCATTATAATAGGAGTAAGATATACGCCAAAAACACGACTTTCGTTAATTATTTCTTCAGAACGTTGGTTGATTTTTTTGTGGTGGTGAGCAATTCTTTATGTTATGCATGTTCCTGAAGTAACAAACAGTCCATTTATCTTTTTATGTATTATGTTACCATCATCAGAATGTAAATATTTTTGAGACTGTTGATTCAAGAACAAAAAAGGTGTCCTCAATTGAAGGATGTTAATATAGGATTGAAAACTGCATTTTTATCCAGGAAATCAGACACTACTGTCATATATAGAGAGACCCATGTAGTATTCTTCTACATAATGCAAATAGCTGTCTCAATTTCGTCATTTAAAAAAGTCCAACATAATTAAAAAAGGGAATATTTTCAGAGCAGAATTAGCATTTGGATCAATTGAGCTCTCATGGTTCCCACCTTTCTCCTCAGTGCAAAAAATTAGGGAGAAGTGAAAAGGCCCTAGATACCCCCACCAAAGACACTTCACAATTGGCAGGGAAATGAGGACTAGAAAACGTTAACTCATTACGTTCCCATACTCACACGTGGTTCTAATTCCCATAATCTCTGCTCCAAACGCTGTATCCGTGAATGGAGTGCTGCTTCAACCACCTAATAATTTCGCATTGGAAGTGGGTCAGATTTTTTAAACAACCAACATTTCAGGTTCACTGTATAGATGAACAGTACATTGGTTAACAAAACACTGCAAAAGGACTTGAAATGATAGTTTCTGCAGAAGGGCACATTAGTTTCCAATGCAAACAAAAATAACAGTAACTCTTCATTGTTTTACAGTAAGTAAAAATGTTATTCACGAATAAAGAAATGAGGCTAGGATGGAGGAAATTTTTAAGCAGCTGTTTCTCCTTTACAATTATGGATAGTCAACACTAAGCATGGTGATTGAAATGTGAAAATATTTCTATAGATGAATTGACTACAGACTTGATAATAGATAAAATGCCCTGTGACTAATGGACTGCTCAGACTAGCAGCAAACACACAGAAACTCCAGATGAATCATTGAACAATTATATGTACAAGAATAGTGTCCACTTTGTCTTGAATTGAAATTTGAAAAATAAAGCTACTGACGAGGCAAAATACTGTTAGATATAATGGAGAGTATTTTTCACACTATTTTATAGTCTTTTTGTAGTCTTTTCAGAACATTGAGTCACTGTTTGATACCATAAAAAAATCTTATTAAAATTTAAGTTAAGGTCAACAATTAATTTTAAGCACACATTTCATATGACCAACAATTTTTCATTCACACGTTCTATCAACCTTTTATCAAAATCTGTTAAAAATCTAATTTTAATTTCTACCAAACAGGGGCTCTTGTTTAACAAACAAGACACCTAAAAAGAAAAGGAAAAAGAAGAAAACACCCAATACCATTATTTAACATTTGAAAGTGTCCTTTTTACTGTATTGCAATAGGCAGTTCCCTATAGGACAATAATTGTATTAGGTCCTTGCTTAAAAGCTTAGGGTCCGTTCTCTTTGCTGTTTTCAGGTTATTTTGAATTTTCAGTTTTGAAAACACGTTTACTTACCTATTTTAAGAAACGAATTTTCAAAAATGAGTTTAAAATTTACAAAGAAAACGGAAAACGGCAAAAAAGTTGTTTTGGTTGTTTTCAGTTAAAACTAACCCAAAACTTCAAAACGTTGAACGACCAGATTTTACCAATAGCAGGATAGCTTAGTTGGGAGAGTTACGGATTTTCTAAAAGTCACGAATTTGATTTTGTTTCACCATAATTCAATACAAGGAATTTTCTTTTTATATGCACAGCAAAAAAAATTTCCAAATAAATTGGTAGGTGGTTGAGATTCAAACTCGGGTCACCAGCATGGAATTTCAATGCCTTAACCACAATGGTAGCCGCTTTTGTTTTATATATATATATATATATATACTGAATAATTAGTTTTTCAAAATTAGAAAGTAAATGCGTTTTTTATTTATTTTTATTTTTTGAAAACAATTTTTCAAAATGACAAAAAAAACACGTTTTCAATAATCTCAAAATGGACACTCAAGACACAAAACCCAAAATGAATTCAAAACTCAAGACTAAAAATTGAAACACGAAGAGAACATCCCCTTATTTTTTTCAATTTTAATCTGGCGAAACTTGAAAGTATACTGTAATTTTCTCATCTAGCCTTTCATGGACTTCGTGAAAATTCACTATCTTAACGCAAAAATCATTTGAGATCTGGGAGAGTATGGTCTCAAATAACAATGAAGCCCCCAACCATTAATTGTCAAGTTGAGTGCGTGAAGTAGAAAAAATTACTAGTAGAAAACTAACCTCAAGGACAAATGGCATTGATGGTCCTACTCCTCCATTCATGTTCTTTGGATTTAGGCGGGGTAACAACACATCAATAAAAGCTTTTCCACCTTTACTATTGATAATCAAGAAACAAATATTAAATTTACGAGAAACTATGTCAAACATCAATTAAATACAGTAAAATCTCAAACAAAAATATCAAGACTTGTTGATCTTGAAAAAGATACCGATTATAGTTGAATATATAAACATTTTCTTGCATTGCTATCGCTCGCAAAGAGCCCAAGTTCAGCAAAATTGCATGCTCTCGTACCTTGATAAAATACAGAAAAACAAACGTAAATCAATTTGAACCAGTGAATTTAGCATGAATTCTACGTTGTAAGTTTTAAGTTTTCTGATAGTTTAGTATGAAAGTACTGTTGAGATGAGAGGAACAATCATACAGTGCCAAGTTTAACCAGTTTGCAGGAAAAGGCACAGAGATGCAATTGTAACCAACTCCAAGAAGTGTTATTACTTTCCAGTCTTCAAAATTATTTCTACATAAAATTTTGAGTCATAGAACTTCTCCTGATCATATTGTTACACAACAATGAAAAAAAAAAGGTAGTATATGGCTGTATAAAGCAATCAAGATTAGCTATACACACAACCATATTGTTAAATAGTTGCGCATTGTAGACAGTAGCAGAAAGCAATTCATTATTGTTACCAGCAAAGAGGGCATTGAGTTGGTTAACCACAATGATGGATCAACACTCCTAATATCTCGAGGACGGAGACCTGTCGTAAAAAAGAAACGTCGTGTCCAGAGAACAATTATAGAAACAATAGGGAAGAAGAATTAACAGACAAACTTTATTAGAGTCCATTAATGAACTTTATTAGAACTGAACATTATTGATATTTTCCAACTCCAAAAAAGTGAACTAAGCTCAGTACATCACAAACTTATTACTCACCGCTTGACTTCAACAAGTGTCGTCTCATTATTTTTCTGGTAGATACATTACCATCTGACCTTACTTCCACAACCTGTTGATGGGGAACAGTGAATGGACATACACATGAACATGTAAGCCATGAATTAAGCTTAATATTAACCAGAGAGAATTCAGCTGCTTCATTTATTAATTTAAATGCCTAAAATGGGCCAATGGAAGGATAAGACAAGCATAAGCTCTGCCATGCAATATCTGTTGGAATCACAACAAATTCTTGGCTTGAAATTCCATTATTCTTTGATTTCTAGGACTAAGCAATTACCAATAATTAAACTACTAAAAATAGTGTCTGCACTTATAACACATCAAATCACAAGCAACATTTTTTCTTTCTGTGAAGTGAATTGAAAAATTCATAAATAGAGAGCCAAAGTTGTGTGGCTTCCCTTCAAGATTTTGGTGAGAAATAATTTGATACGTTCAATCTGAAATCTCCCAGAACTTGCACTTGACAGGGAAGAGATGACAATTCTGAACTTATAAATCAGTGGAATCTATTCTACTTCTAAGGCAATCTAAATGTCCTTTCAATTTTTCTATCATAGTGAACTCTTATGGATGTGGATGCACTGACCTGTAGTTCTTCCTGATTCTAAATACATAGCTGACCAGATGAATATGGAATAGGTTTGCTGATTGATTTTTATATTACCAAATAAAATAACATGCAATGTAACATTTCCAACTCCAAATTTTACCAAATTCATAAAGAACAGCAGTTACAAATCTTCCGTTCCATCACCGCAAATTACTTTCATATCATGCATATTCAAAACAATCAATACCAGAAATAAAAAATTAAATTAAGAAACAAGCACTTCAGGAAAATGACCTCATAGACAGGTTCACGAATTCCAAGATTCAACGAATCCCCAGAGACAGAATTCGGGATCGGACTCCTCACCGAACCAACTGGAACGTTGGAGAATTCCTGACCAATCACCTCCCCATCAGAAACATCATCACCGAGTAAATCACCCCCATACTTATTTATTACTTCCGTCACACTCTCTCTCTCCTTGGATTCCGAAAAACACTTAATTGCACCTTTCTTCACTGGAAACGAGCGCAGGAAATCCTTACTCCTTTGCAACAACAACAATTTTCCAGAAAACTCACATTTTGACTGCGATGGTTCAATCCCCGTTAAAATAAGATGAAATTGCGGGTAGCGAACCGGTAATTGCAAGAGATTCGGAGAATGATGAGAAGAAAGTAGAGCTACAGAGGCCATTTTGGAGTGACAAATTCATGCGACAGCTACAAATTCAATTACACAACAAAATCCAATCCAATCCAATCAACTGTTGATTCTAGAATCTGGAAATGTACATATATACGAGTGAGATTTTTTGTGAGAGGGGGAAAAGGAAGGTGGTGGTTGTGAATGGTTAGCATATTATTGTGGTTACAGTTATTTTGAATTTTTTTTTTTTATTATTATTTATGACTTAGTTATTTCCGTTTCTTTGATCTTGACGGCGATTTGAGTTGTCAATATTGTATTGGTTTGAAAAGGATATATCATAAAGGTACTTCGACCAGTTTATTATTTGGATAATTGGCACATAACGTCTCCACATTTTAATATTATTGTAAAAAATGTTCTTATCTTTTTCTTTTTTTACATTTTCATTACGCAAAAAGTAATTTTAATCTATTTTCTCAATTAAAAATTGTGAAATGACGAATATACACTTCTTTTTAAATAAAAGAAAAAGAAAAACTAATTGCAACAATAATCCTAATTTTTTTAAAAAGTACAAATGAGTTTCAAATAAATTATTTAAAAGGTAATAGCACACAACATCCCTATTTCTCACTATCACTGCAAAAGTGTCCATACCTTTCATTTTTTAACATTTTAACCATAGTTACACATTTGATTGCATAAATCATCGTTTATATCCATTTTTATTTAATTTCTTAATAAATAACTGTGAAATGACAAATATAAAATCATATTTAAATAAAAAGGCTAAAGAATTAATTACAATCATAGTCCCAATATTTTTTAAAAAGTGCAAACGAGTCCCAAATGAATTATTAAAAAATTAAAAATTATTTTTAAAACAAAAAAAATGCAAACGAATCTCAAATAAATTATTAAAAATATAAATTAAAAAAATTAGTTTCTTTTAATTTTTTATTTAAATATGAGGGTATATTTATCATTTCACAACTCTTTATACTGATAAATTGAATGAAAATGTATAGAAATGATGGTCTGTGCAATCAAGTGTGTAATTAAGTGGGAAAATGCCAAAAAAATTGAAAGGTATGGATATTTTTCTCAATAATAGTGAAAGATATGAACATTATATACTAATTTTTTTTAATAATTTATTTGAGACTTATTTGCTCTTTCTTTTTTAAAATTGAAACTATGTTGCAACTAATTTTTTTCTCTTTTCCTTTTGTTTTATGTAAAGAGAAGTATATATTCATCATTTTAGAATTTTTAATTGAGAAAGTAAATGAAAGGAACATTTGGGCAATGAAATGTGGAAATAATGGTGAAAATGTCAAAAAAAATGAAAGGTAAAAACGTTTTTCATAATAATAATAAAAGGTAGGGATGTTATGTGCTAATTACCCTTATTATTTCATTATCAATAGTTATATTTGTGGTATTTTTCTAACCATAGTATTGAATTTTAAACAAAATGGGAGAGTAGTTTTTCTCTAACACATTAGAAATGCATCTCCACGGTACTTCATTACATCGCTTCGTCATCTACTTCATTACATTGGCATTAGGGGGGGATCCAGATACGGGCCAGCAGCCTCTGCTACAACCGGTCTCTCCAACCCAATCCTAAGTTTAAAAATAAAATAAAATAATATGTGTAAATTCTTTTTTCTTGCGTTTTAGCCAGCGTGTGCAATTTTTTTCCTGGTTCTGCCCCTGATTGGCATTAAACTTGATACAGTTCCTCTCCTTCTACAATCCCATAATCTGGTGTTCCATGCTCATATAAAACATATTTAGGCAAATTGTTTCCTTATTAGAGAAAAAGTTACGACTTGGACATTTCATCTTCGTTATCTTCCTACCACCAAACAATTTTCTGACTCTTGTAATTTCGTATGGATCTCAATGACTCTTGTTGATCCCAAAAAATGAATTCAACAGATACCGGACCCACTTTTGCCACTTCAAGTACGGATCCAACACGTTTTTACCTGAATGAGAATGGTAATTCGACTGCAGTGAACGTGGGAGGCACGTCCGACGAGAGATAAAAATGTTAAGATTCCGGCGATATATTTCAGGATTATCACGCCATCAATGATCTCCTATTCAATAAAATGACAATGAAATATGTAGAAAGATAGATATAATGAGTATATGAGTTCCCATTATTTCAATAAAATCTCAAGTGTTTGTATGAGTATACGTTTGTATTTTCTTTGCATCCATCATCCCCTTTCTATACTGAGAATGGTTATTTATACTGTTCTAGCCGACGTGATGATCGTTGGATCAAACCCACGTAGCGACATCCCCTAAGCTCAAGCTTCACATCACTGTCCACTCATTACATTTAATGTTTTGACTAAAAGTCAGCCGTTCTAGTGTTAGGCTGACAATGATTAAATTTACAGACGCTTTATCACAGACGTCACATCAATCAATTCGAAAAGATTTTCGGATCTGGTGTGAGGCAGCGTCGATTTTATGAACTTCGGACAAACCTAAGAGAACCTCGGATTGGGTTGTGTCTTGTCTTTGAGGAAGTGCTTCAGTCTCAGACTTGTTAACGTGAGAGCATCTGTTGTTGGGTTAAGGACTTCGGCCCATTTTCTCACTTGGACTTCTGACTTGCCCTCCTCTTGACTCCTTGTTGACTGTACTGTCACGTGGCCCAACTTCTTTAGACCTCGAAATTGGGGGATAACAACTCTTATGGTGCGTGTCATTAAAAAACTTTGCAACTAGATCTGAATTTTGCTCTTGTAGTGGACAATTATATTTTGAATTTTTGAGATCACTACACTTGCAGCACAACCTCACAAGGAGGAGCAATAATTTCATCCAATTCGACTGACTTGCACTAATTGATAGTTTAGATACCTAAACATAAAAAAAAATTGAATGGAGACTCGTTTACTCTTTGGAGTAATGTTTGCTGACCACTGGTGTAAGTTTCCCATAACAAAAACAGGCAGCCCAACGACTTTCTTACTGCATCCGCCTGCAAAACTTGACATTTCTGTCCATGGAGTCTGTGGAGAATCCATTGCTACAGAACTTCATATTTCCTCCCTACGATATCATAGAACCAAAACATGTTCAACCCGCAATTCAAGCTCTGATAAGTAAACTTGTAAGTTGAACACCTCAGAATTCTTTGCTTAAAATTTGATCAAATCGGATATATTACAGTATAGTGGATCATTTAATTTAATGGATATTCGAAAAAGTTTTTTATTTGAATGGGATTGCAGGAAAATGATTTGATTGAATTGGAAAATACGGTAGAGCCCACATGGCCAAAATTGGTTGTGCCACTGGAAAAGATCATAGACAGGTTATCTGTAGTTTGGGGGATAGTGAATCATCTTAGTTCCGTCAAGGACTCTCCTGAGCTCCGGGCCGCAATTGAACAAGTTCAGGTACAGTAAATGATTTTATAATCTGATGAATATGCTTCAGGATGGGTTAATTTTGATTGATTTTTTCCCTTCTACTTTCTGCAGCCCCAAAAAGTTGAGTTTCAGTTGAAATTAGGACAGAGTAAGCCTATCTACAATGCATTTAGAGCCATTCGGGATTCTTCGGATTGGGAAACTTTGAGTGATGCGCGGAAGCGGGTAGTTGAATGTGAGTCCATTTCAAGCTTTAATTTTTTTCTGCCTATCCACTAGAACTCTGTAAATTTTGCATATTGAAGATTGGAGTTGCTGCGTGTCTGGCTAAAAAAATGTTTTAATTATTTATTTTTTGGAAAGTTCTTGCTTTTTGAAATGTAAGTTTTAGAACTATAAATTCTCCCAAAAAAAGTGAACATATTGGTTGGAAAAAATGATAATTAACAGTTAACTTTTAAGCTTAGACATATCTGGCTAAGTTTAAAAGTTACTTAAAACTTTCTCTTTACACATAGCCAGGAATAGTCTTTGCTTCAAATTGATCGTGTTGATTTGACTTTGTTTAGCCAAAATTTGAAGCTCTAATTTATTGTTTTATGTTATTTTATGCACTCAAAGCATTTCAAGTAATAGGCTTTGATTGAATTTTGTTTCATTTTTCATCTTAGTGTAAACAAATAACTAATATGGAATCATGCTATGGGAAAAAACCCCGACTTGCCAACAAAATATAAACAGAAGATTCCAATAAGAAATTAGGAAAGTATTTCACATTTTTCATCTGCTTATATTTGCAGATAAAATTATAAAATCACGATTGTATAATTATGGACTTCAATAGAAATTGACTAGTTCGTTGAGGAAGAATTTAAGTAAAGCAGCATTTTCGAAATAACATAAATAAACTCAAAAGATTAGATGACTATATATCAGTGGAAAAAATTACATAGTGCTTGTACTGGATTACCTTATAGTTGAACAACAATAATTTCCTTTTAAAGAAACTTTTAACTTGATAATAATTGGTTAAAATGCTATAAATCACAATGTTACATGATTGGCTATGATAATGATAGTGAATTGGAAATTCTACGGAATTAGAGTTTCTGAAATAGGAAAAGAAACCATGAGCAACAATGGAAAGAAATATATTTATATAAGAAAAACGGGGACAACATTAAGTTTCACTATAAAACCAAGTCAGATTGAGTCATTGTATTTTCGTATCTATACAAATTGCTTAGGTCCTGGGTGAGTAGGCAGTTGTTACCATAGATGTTAGAATATGTCAGTCAGTGATGTGGATACCTTATTTTCATGAACTGACACCGATGTGGCACCCAGCTTGCCACACTCCAACAGTCAAGTTAGCCCTGATGGTCAATGTATGCTTGTCTACTGTATATCTTACATTGTGTGTGAGGTTGGCACCATTATTTATTGGAACGTGCTCCACTCAAATGCCAGTATTGTGCCACAAACAAGTTCCCCAAGAACTGAGCATCAGTTGAGAGGGGGAGATATTCTCTTACATAAGGAAAATCCTAATCAACGGGAAGGAGCAGTCTGAGATCTATCTTAAAAGGGTGATCAACATATGAATTGTCTGTGCATTTTTTACCAGATCATGCAAATTAATAGTAAATTCATCACCGCCAATGAATGGAATGAGAACAAGCAACTTGAGGATTAATTCTGTGTTTTGATTATCTGGAGCATATAACTGACTTCCATATAGGGATATTGCTTTATGCTTTCTATAAATATGACAGTTAAATTTCGTTACCTATCATTTTTGGCTTTCATGCAGTGAAATTGAAAGAAGCAGTTCTGGATGGAGTTTCTCTTGAAGTTATTGAAAGAGAACGCTTTAACCAAATACAACTGGTGATTTATTGTGGAAACCTAAATTTCAAAATACTTTTTGCATGCTACTATCTAAGACAAAAAAATTGTTTCGTCCTTTAACTTTTGTTTCGACACCGTGTCATAGTTTTTAGGTTGCATATCTATCTTTCATGTGTAGAAGACTTACACTTCAGTGTAAATGCATGCATGCTGGAGAATGAGTATAGGGAACTATGCAAGGATGAACTAGAAATCTGTTGAATGAATTCCATTGATTCCTTGGTTGAAATCTCGCACATATTAGTTCTGTACTACCAGTGGAATTGATCAGAATGTTTCTGAAATTCACATACCTATGTAACTTGTTGACCGTCAATAGAAATCTGTCAACTAAATTTGACAATTAATGGACTTCTTCTTCTTCTTCCCTAAATCCTTTAGCTGACCTGCAGGAGTTGGCAAAGCTTTCCCAGAAATTCGAAGAGAATATTTTTGATGCGACTAAAATGTTTGAGAAAATTATTATAGATAAAAAAGAAGTTGAAGGTTTACCTTTGACTGCACTTACTGTAGCTGCAGAGAAGGCGGTTCTCAAGGTATCACTTTTTAACCACCAAATTTAATGAGTAAATACATTTTTGACTTTACAAATGTTATATACTTTCTTCTCATTTTCCATTTGGTTCGTGGTGTTTCTTGGTCATTGCAGGGATATGCAAAAGCCACAGCTGATGATGGCCCATGGGCTATTACGTTGGACGGTCCAAGCTATCGCTCTGTTTTGCAACATTCTTGCAATAGATCTTTGAGAGAGGAAGTTTACCATGCTCATGTGACCCGTGCCTCTGATGGAACTCTAAACAATAACCCAATTATAGAACGCATTTTGGAGCTCAGGTTGGAGAAAGCAAATCTTCTAGGCTACAGTAACTTTGCAGAGGTATGCGAGACGGTTATTCTAATACTCTTTCGCATTTTATTTGCTCTTACAAGATCATAAATATGAATATTAGGTGAGCATGGAAACCAAAATGGCCACCATTGATAAAGCAAAGGATCTTCTAGATAAGCTTCATAGTGCTTCTTGGAATCCTGCAATTAAGGGTGAGTGGTTACCTTAAAAAATGCACATGTATTATTTTGAGTCAAGCAAATATGATTATGTTCAATATCACCTAGTGATCTCAAGAGAAATGCCAAAGATGTTGCCATCTGTTTCTTCTAATAATTGAATCTAACATGTTGAGATTTTCACATTGAAAAAATTGAACGTTCCTCAGATCTAGTTGATAAATGTACTCATAATTAGAATTGAGACTTATTTCTGAATGGCCCAGAGCAGTCTTACTGCCTGTTATGATTGTAATACCCAACTCTTGACCCATATCAGCAGGGTGTCAGCTTCGGGGATTCTTTATAAGGACTAAAAGGCCTATGGTAAATACCAGTACCATTTGGTACGATTGATGTAGCCTCCATATGTCGAATTGTGGATTTAGAAGCTTCCCCTTTAAACCTTAGATGTGAAAACTTGTATTAGTGTAGGTCACTCCTGAAATAACGAGTGCTGTAAGGGTCATAATAACCTGGAGGTGGCAACATTTAGGGCCACTGAAAAATTTCAATATTGTGCTAGGCCCAGAAATCCCTAGTGCTTCATACTGTGATGGGAGTGGATTGATTGGACATTGACATGCCACAATCAATATTTCACATTTGCAACGAATGGGAATGTAATATCCTAACTCACGTCTCAATTAGGTGGGTGTGGAGATAAAGAACTCTTGTAAGGGCCCAAAAGGCACATGGTAACAAGAGGCATCATTTGGGCTTATTGATTTGCTCTAGTATTGTTTCTTTGTGGTTATCTTCCATACAACAGTGGCATGACAGTGATATCATAACTGGTTGTCTTGCATATTGTTTCCCAATTGTTCTGTTAATACTTCAGACATGGAAGACCTTAGAAATATGGCCATTGCTCACGGTGCTGAAGAAGCTAAAGATTTAAATCACTGGGACATTAACTTCTGGAGTGAACGTCTTCGTGAGTCTAAATATGACATAAATGAGGTTGGCTTTTCTCTGTCCTTCGTTCAAAGTTCAGAATGATTTCAATTCTCACTTTGCTTGCTGAAAGGGTTGAATTCCTGGTCCAAATTTCAAAATAGGAACCAAAAGCATGTTCAGATGTACAAGTTTGATTCTCCTTCTGAAGCTATCTTATGGCTGTTTTATCGCTCCGTAAAAGTGTATTCATGCCACGCATCAGGATGCAAACTTAGTCTTACCAGCTTGCTGTTTCAAGAGTTTAAGTAGACATTTTTGTTCCTGAAGCATCCTAGATCCTCTGGTATCAAACATATTATAAAAAAATTACCAATTACTGCTTTCTGATGGATGCATCATCTGCACTCATATTGCAGAGCTTATAGCAAGAAAGCAGTCAAGTTGTCTTAAAATGTTCATCTTTTATCTGTGTTTATCATTAATTTGAACACAAATTGGTTCAAGGGAGTGTGACATAATTGACTCCAAAAGAAAAATGCATTCTCCTAATTGTTATTTTTAAAAACCAACTTTATTCTGTTTCCTTATTCCCTTCTCGTGAACATGTGATATTAAACTCTCTTCACTCTGATTTGAGCCTGTTAAAACATCTAATCTCTTCACTTTTATAGCATCAATATCGCAGGCACATTTTATGTCCATTATCATAAATATGTCTACTCTAGATTCTATTACGTTAAGGGAGAGCAACTGTCTAGAGGTTTTAATTCAGTTTTCTTCATGCAATTTTTACAGGAAGAGCTACGACCATACTTGCCTTTACCAAAGGTGATAGATGGTCTTTTCAAACTGACAAAGAAGCTGTTCGAGATTGACATTGAGCCAGCTGATGGCACAGCCCCAGTAAATTCCTCGAAACTTCAACAACCTAGTGCTTGTTTTGTTTGTGATCTGAAGACGTGTTAGTACATTTTATGCTTAAATTTCTGCAGGTTTGGAATAAGGATATCTGCTTTTACAAAATTAAAGACTTTTCAGGTAGTCCCATAGCATACTTCTATTTTGATCCGTACAGCCGTCCCTCAGAGAAACGTGGTGGCGCTTGGATGGATGTGGTTGTTGGTCGCACTCATGTGCTCTCGTGTGATGGTACCTCTTCCAGATTGCCAATTGCTCACATTGTGTGCAATCAGACACCTCCAACTCAGGACAAGCCGAGTCTAATGACCATCCGTGAGGTATATATTCAGGACCTACCTTATGTGCCATTGTTGTGTCTATTGTTTTATAGTATAGAAAAAGAATAACATTGAATAAGGGGCAGTGCAAGATTTCATGAGTTTTATGAATTTTACTGTGAATTGAGTTACTTGTTGACCATTTGATGAACAAAATCAGGTTGAGACAGTCTTTCATGAGTTTGGCCATGCGCTTCAACATATGTTAACCAAACAAGATGAAGGTCTTGTATCTGGCACAAAGGGGATAGAATGGGACGCTGTCGAAATACCTTCTCAATTCATGGAGAATTGGTGTTACCAAAGGTAAAGTAGTTTATATAATTTATTTTTCCTGCAATTTATTTTTAGAGAAAAAAATCTGAAATGGAATCCTAACTCTCATTCCATTTAGTTTATACAGCTATATGCAGAAAACTAAAGAAAAATGACAGCCTACAAATGGGAACAGAACATTTAATAATAGCTACGGCTATTGTTTTGTAGTATTAAAATAGTGTCGACGCTACAAATCTTATCCCCAAGTAGTTGCATAAAATTAGGAAAGGTGATATCACTCCACATCATATTCTTAATGGGCAAACTGTTGATAATCAACACTATCACATAGTGAGCTTAACAAGAGTGTTGGATATTTACTGTAATTTATGCTTAATATTTGTAAGAGTAAATTTTGTCTTTACAGTTAAGCCTCCATCCAGGAAGAACTTATAAACGGTTTAATGGAATGTGTGGTTGAAAATGAAGTTGGACCACTTATAAATGACTTATAAATTTTGCCAAACTGGAGGCTAAATTTACGACAATACAGATTATCTTGGTAACTATTTCTTTAAGTTGCAAGGAGACGATTTGGCCCAAGATTGACTTTAGTTGTTTTTATCCAAGTGATTTGCATAAACTTCTCAACCTATTGTAAACTATGTGCAGGTATGGATATGGCAGGTTTCAGGTGCTATAGTCCCAAGATCTTCATAAATCATTTTAGAACACAATTTTTTTTGCTATTCTATCTAGTATACACATATTTTCCTTGCAGCCTTAAAATAAAGCCTTGGACATCCACCAATTTTTCCTTCAGTATTTTACAGCATGAGTAGTCCTACCTCTCTAGTGTGAATTTCCATGTACACCTACAATCCTAGCTTCTCTCATTTGTCTTTTTCTTTTTAGGGATAGAGATCTTAAGCTTTGATTCAATTTATTGATCTGTATTCTGATCAATTTTCAGAAAATACACACCATTACATTTAGCCTTTCTGAATGAAGAGTTGGTTACATATCCTTTTGTGAAATGGTGGCAAATTTTGCTTCTTCTACAACTTATTATACAAAGAATTCAGTCTTTCTGTATTTATTATTGCTATTAGTGCACTTGAACTACTCGATCTAAAGGTTTAAGCTGTTATAGAGACGAACAAACATATTTATTCTAATTATAACTCCACCAAATTCATTAATCGGTATATTTATATACCACTTAACAAATTCATTATCTATGGTCGGTGGTTCGTGGAATCTTCCTCCCGCAGGGATATAATTATGAGCATTGCCAAGCATTATGAAACCGGAGAAAGTCTTCCCGAAGACTTATGCTCAAGCATTCTTTCAGCAAGGACATTTAGGGCAGGTTCACAGCTACTTCGTCAGGTAAGTGTGGAAGCCAATGATGCCTATAGCTCAGGTGGCAAAGGCTGAGGCACGAGGATTACACAATTCTGATTTTAAATCCCACCAAGTATGCAAAAACTAAGAGCATTTCCAGACTCTCTATTTTTAAAAAGCATATTCTAAAATTTAGATAGCAACTATAAATTTAGAAAGTAAAATTTTTTAAGTATTTCAACAAACTTTTTATATTTAACACTTAATTTTACTACTGTAAAAAAAATATTATTTTTCTCTATCTTTTTATTTTCCCCAGCTTCCTTCCAAATTATTATATCATTTTCCTCTATTGAAAATTGAAATACTTTGAATGTATTTAATTATTGAGAGTGGATTTGGCTCTCCAAATTTGGAGAGTCAAACTCACTCTATAAATTAAAATGTTAATTTAAAGAATCTCGTGGAGTGTAATTTTAAAGATTGACTCTTTAAAATAAAAAGGATATGTTTAAAGAGTCTCTTGAAGATGCTCTAATTTAATTATGTATTATTTCGTCTCTCTATCGTCGGCTTTGTTAATAGTTGATTGATTGTTGATTATTTATATGGGTAACATTAAGTTGCAGTTTCTTATTATATCGAACTGATTAATAGCATCACTCAGAAAAGTGATAGTAAAACAATTTCAAAGTTTATCTGTCACTTCTTGATTAATTCTTCAAATTAATAGAATAACGTAAAGCTATATAGGGGGGAACTGCGGCTTTTACCTATCTGGAAATTCCTTAATAAAATATCCAGAAGGATTTGTAATACCTCACTTTAAAGAAATTAAAGGGTTATGACAGATTTACCGTTTCAGCATCAAGAGTAAGCTGCAAACACAAGCAGATATGTCGTGAATTATTTTCTATAGATTTTCATGTATAATTATATACCATTTTGTTGTTTTCAGCTGCGTTATGCTGGCATTGATTTGGAGCTTCACTCAAATTATGTACCAGGTGGACAAGAGTCTATATATGATATTGATCAAAGAGTAGGGAAAAAGACACATATAATCCCACTACTTCCAGAGGACAGATTTCTTTGTAGTTTTGAACACATCTTCGCTGGTAGCTCACTATTACATTTTCCGAGCCAATGTACAATCTTCTTAACAAATTAATAATTTCTTATTTGAATATGCAAATTACAGATAAATATGCAGCTGGATATTACAGTTATCAGGTGACTTCGATTACTCTATTTGCGTTTATAAAAGTTCTTGTCAAAGTTCATTCCTTGCAAATCAATTATAAAAGTTACAAATCCAGTACTCATGATATTATTAATAGTTTCCATATCTTGGTCACATCCAGTCATGTTTGATCTTCCTATTTCAGTATAAAGATTTACTCTGCAAGTATATTGAGAGAAGCACAATTATTTCTTTATGCTTACTTTTTTACTCTTACGCATATATATAATTTTCTAAGAATGCTGCGAGTTTGCATGTCTGACTATATTTCAGAATAACATCTCCCAAACAAATTTGTCATGTTTAATTATGCAAGAAACTTCTTTTTACTTGTACTTTATCAAGTATCCTTATGTTTCAGTGGCCGAGGTGTTAGCTTATGATGCCTTTTCGGCATTTGAGGAGGCTGGGTTGGACAATGACCAGGTGAGGCTGTAGGATATGCATTCTGTTATATTAGTGCTTTTTTCCCTTGACAGTACCTACGAATGCTGTTGGGGATTTATCTTCCCCACAGCCCAGGATTAATGCAGAGTTTACAAAAAGTAAATGCACCAGCAATGCAGGAGAAAATGACAGCAGAAAACAGATGTAAAACCAGCAGAAAAATAACCAGCTGCAAGAAATAAAACTACAGAACAGATTGGAAACAGGAAGAGTTATTCTTCCTCAATCTTTATTGACCAAAGATTACATTCATTCACATGAATCAGTAGAAAGAATTTCCAGATTGATTTTCCCAAAGACTTCTCACTCTCACAATCTACACTTCCTACTACAAGAAAAAATTCTGCATTTTTTCTCTAACCTGAATTACAGAATTCTTCAGAGTTTTACCACTCTCAAGCTCATATTCAGAGCTCCATTTTCTACAGAAATTCCCTCTCATTCAAAGCTCTCTACCAAGCTCTCTTTTTCTGTATCTCGAGCTCCATTTTTCTCACAGAGATACACTCTGTTTCGAGCTCTATTTGTCTCCAGTCTACTGCTGTTATTTATAGGCATATATGAGGTTCCATTGCTAACCAACAAGGCTCCAAGTTGTTGAAGATGCTAACCAAAAAATGGTAGTTGAAACAGGTGGTTAAAGGCTCCAATCTGTTGGAATCTGTTTTGTATAGGTTGAGGAATCTTCAAGGAATCAATTTCCTTACAAATGCTTTTGTGAACCTTATAACTTGTGTAGTTAGCTCAAATCACCTCCATCTTCTTCAACAGACTCTTAGAGAAATGGGCATCAGATTTCGAGAAACGGTCCTTGCTCTTGGAGGTGGAAAATCGCCCAACGAGGTAATGCAACATAAAGAAAATTATGTTTTCTGCAATTTGCTAGGACAAGTGATTTTGTTCGAGTGCATCAAATATCTGGAGAACATGGTAATATCCAGGCTTAGAATGCATGCTTATCGTAATGTTCTTTTTTTTTTTTCCTTTTTGAGTAGAAAATTTGCATTATCTAAAGTTATTTTCTTTTACATTACAGGTTTTCCTAGAGTTTCGTGGACGTGAACCTTCACCAGATGCATTTCTTCGCTACAGTGGCTTACTACCAGCCATTATTGCAGCTTGAGCTGAGTAGAAATAACCAATTTCTGGCTGCAGAGTTATGTTCTAATGCACTATGAATAGTAACTTATTAAAGTTTCATATAATTTACTTATAAAGAACCCAAATACTACACTTTACCTTTGCTTAACTTGAGCTACGTATATAGAGTGATTGCTGGAAAAATTCATGTTCAATTTGTTAAATTACAGTATATTGATTTGAAGGATGGCAAGAAATGAAATTCACTTTTAAGATAATTAATAGTACAATTTGTGTGTCAATTAAAAAAAAGGTTTAATTCTTGAATGTATCCCACCTAGAAAGTACGTTCGCAAGAATAAAACTCAAAGGAATTGACGGGGGCCACACAAACGGAGGAGCATGTGGTTTAATTGAATTTTGCTATTTTGTCAGATGATCTTACCAGTATCAGATTGTCAAAATGAGTTGGCAAATTGTGATTGGATAGTTGGAAAATGTTTTGGCCCAACTAACAATGAAATGTTGCCAAGTGTTAATCTGACACAATTATGATAAAATCAATTTGGTAATAATGTAGCATAACTAGGTTTAATTTGATGCACATCTAAGAATCTTACCTAAGGCTTGACATGCCGCGAATCCTATCTAAAGACCCGTGCTCAGGGCAAGAGGGGTAGAGAAAATGTCTCCCATCAATGTTCGAGCACCAGGCTTAATTTTAGTAAAATGACATGTAAAATTTTCCCATGCATTCTCATTTGAAATTAGTGGACTTCAGACTATTCAATTATACAAAGAAAAGCTACAAAAAAGTGTTTATTTGATTACAAGTAGTGACAACATTACATTATTTCAAATTAGAATATTACAGTCAATGTCAAAGTTATCGTTGATAGGTTACACATCTCGAAATTCAGCTGTTTGATTGTTTTGATGCTTGATTTTCTCTAGTTTTCGCTGTGTTAACGTGTTCGACTCTCCATCAAGGTAATCTGCAGTTAAAGTCGAATATTTATTTTCTCAGACATTTTCTTGATATCGGAATGAATCCTGTCACCCCCTAACTCTGCACCAGATACTCCAGCAGCTACTCGTAAAATATCCTCAATCAAGGCAACATTTCCCATTATATCGACATGTGCACCACTTTCTAGTCCTCTCCCTTCAAGCAAACTAGCTGGTGGCTTGTGCTCGTACTCTCTTATGTATGTAGCAATGCCAGATGGGTTGAAGCGTGTTTTTCCTTTCCACCCTTTTGCACACATGAAACCCGCACTCAAAACTGGTACACTCTCGTCTCCATCTGCAAAGTATACTCCACCCTTTAAGCATCCATTGTCACTTCCTTCTGCTGAGCTGTCGATTTGTAAAGGAATGGTCTTGCACCTACCAGGGGGTGATAGTTTGTACACGTAAGATCTTTCAGTAGGAATTCCGACCCCATATAGACAGTAAATCTCCATATCTGGAGCATCAGGCAACCTGAATAAAGAATATGTTAAAAAGAAATAATGAAACATGTTTATTCTGCTTTTTATCATTGCAAAGCCCTTATCAAGTACATGCAGATGAAGTTGATTGTAACAGCGTCACAGAATCTTTATGCTTACTTCGTCTCAAGTGGATTAGACCAGTACTTATAATGGTTGTACTTTGGATCGTCTAGGTCATCAGCTATTCCATGTGAGAAGTGAGTTTCAGCCCGCTTCATCATCTTTGGAGCAATAAAGTGAAGTAGATGCAATAGAGTTCTCACAGTGTATGCTTTGTTCTCAGCAATTTTTTGGATGCTTTCCTGGCTCATCTCATTATATTCCGTCCATACATTGCCACACGATGAGTAGGAATTTGGGGAGCTATCACCGTGAACAAATTCCTGTTTCTAGGCTCATTTAGTTTGAAGAATAAAGATAACAATTAAGATTTTTAAATTCAAAGGACTTCAAGAGTAATTCATTTAGCAAAACTTTGTTGGAGTTATTATTTATTTGACGTCGTTCAATATCCTATAAGAAAAGAGTAGTCATGAATTGCAACATTAAAAGACGGGAAAGTTATACCTCAGAACCAAGAACAGGGAGGTGTGAAGACGGCAAGTCCGATGATGCCTTCCCAAAAGAAATAATCCGTCCATACTTTGTTAGTTCTTGTACTCGGAAACTGGTCCCTCCTTCACTATTATTTTCATTCTTCCCATTATTGTACTTTTTTTTTGCTGAATCACATACATGGCCTTCTTCTGGAGACCAATCCAAGTTACCCCAAATGGTCTCTCCTCCTTTAGGTATCAAAGAAATTATGGAGTCCCATGTTCTTGAGACGCGCATGACATGCTCTAAAGTTTGAAAGCCGAGAAATTCGGAATCTAAAAGACCTGGAGCCATAGCTCTGCAATTATCACAAGCAGAAGTTGAGTACCTTGTGCCATAATGTTTTTTTCCGCATAATTCTTTATATTTACAGTGCGACGAAACTAATTCAGTTCTATTGTTGACAATGTAATATATAATTATTTCACCAGGGAAATGTAAAAGGAAACATTAAAATAATTTTTCTAACTGCACAAGTAAAATGATGTGGTATAAACTTAACAATATATTTAGAATATAGTTGTTGGATTGTATGAAGGTTAATCAAAATTTACAGTCTCCACTTCAAATCGACCTCATAATCCTATATACATTGGGAGGCCGTCTTTTTCACTGCAGGGGTTAGTATGAAAAATTTTGAATTCTTCTTCTTCATTATAGTGAAAATCTGTGGTGGTAAGAGGAGTATTAACCACTGTAAATTGTGTGGGCGTCATTGTTTCTCTTCTCATTTGTTATTACTTTCTATAGTAGGGACTGAGCCTTAATGCATTACATATATAGTAGTAATGGTACAATGGATTTTGGACATTCATGTTCGTTTAGGACTCGAAAACTGCTTTTGAAATTTTGGTGCTATTTTTGTCATTTAATTTATATCGAATTCTTTGCAATTTTAATTTGTTTAAACTAGGTTTTCATGTAAAGTCTTAAAAATAAAGGGTTAATTCCTCACTTTTGGTCATCTTACATTAATAGAATTTCTTGAGTTTATATTTTTTTTAATGGATTCCAAAATTGTATTCTTAAGGTTTTTGCTTAAATTCCTTATTTTGCACTGCGTCGAAAATACTTTGGTAACATCACATTTAGGAAATTAAATATATTTTTGTTAATCAATCAAAGAGAAACTAACAACATCCTATATATAATGTGGAAAGAGCATATATAATAAAGACCAACCTCATAAAAGCGACATCTTTACTCTCAGCAGACAGGATATTACTGACAGCTTTCGGAACGCCAAGAAACGCCGGACCGATGTTCATTATTGCCTTAATGTGTTTGGCACACCAACCAAGGCCACCACCTCCTCCGATGGGTGGAGGTGATTCAACCCATTTAAGAAAGTGGAGAAAATAGATTACCCCCATTGAATGAGGCACCACCACCACTTTTTTATTGCCATTTGTTACATACATAAGCTCAATTTTGCTCTTCAATCTACTAAGTGTTTGGTCCCTTATCTGATCATGCCTCAATTATAAGTGTATTAGATAAAGATCAACGCAATTCAAACTGTCTTATGCATACCTAATTCTTAACATTGATAAACAATAAGATATGGAATGAACATTGAAATCTGACCTCTCGCAAGTATTGAACCACCTCGTCTAAATGCTTAAAAACGGTCATATCTATTCAAATTTAAATACTACCACTGGTATTTGCAAAATTAAACCATGAATATGGCAAGTGCAGGTCCCTTATACCTCTGTATTTTGAAAGGATAATCTCCAATCATAAGCAGCCATATACATATTCTTCCCCTCATAGCCAATGCGTGCCAAATTCTCTATAAGAATAGCCCATACAAAATATCCAGGAGCAAAATAGTCAGCTGCAACCAGTCCCGGGACAGCCCGAACCCGAATCCCTGGCGGATCAAGTCCTGTTTCATTGTCCAAGGACAGATGCTCCAACCAACACATAGGCCTAAAATTTCATCAAAATGCTCAATTGGGTGTCAAAATCGAAATCAATATCCTAAAACTGAAACACACAAAAAAATATAAAAATAAAAATAAAATCCAATTATGCAATTCAAACCTCTTGAAAATCTCTGTAAAGCTACCACCCCAAAGCCGCCTGCGGAAAAGACCATCATAACAAGGCTTTCCCTCCCAGAGCTCCAGTCCTCCGGTGACAATGCCTGGCACCAAGACAATGGGATGGAGCGCGGTCAGGCCTTCACGCTTCAGCCTCGATCCGGGCGGCTCAGGCACCTTAAGTCCAGGCAAATTACCAGGCAAACAATGAAATAGAAACAAGAGCAACCACCAGGTGGTGCACATGTACCCAATTATCCAACAGCATGAATCCATGCGCCTCCATTCTTTTGGTTGTTTATTCTGCTTCTTCCTTTTAGGGTTCCCTTCTAACACCTGAGAAACAGCACCTTGATTTTCACTCTCAACGTTAGGCGTTTCATTTGATTTCTTCTCATCAGTTTTTGGTTGATCAGATGAAGAATAATTGACAGGCTCAAGAAAGAAAAGCTTTCGAAACCGAAGAATATAAGCCATTGCAGAAAATTTTAGCTCAAGACTAGCTATAATGATAATCCATCTATGAAAAGATAACAATTTGAAGCATGCAAAGTAATTTAGTAGATATTGGGAGCACGGTTGCTCAAGAATTAGAAGTATTTATCAATATATAGTTAGAAAGATGGACGTGAAAAAGTGTAGTGTAGCATAAGGTTATGGGGGTGTTGGCTGGAGGTATAGAGTGCTAAACCACGTGGTGGAGTATGAGATAGGGAGGTGTCTTTACGCGCACCACTAAACAACATGTGGGTATTGATATTTGAATTAAATTGTTACCCACAATGTCCAAAAGCTCGATTCGAAAACAACTTGGACGTTCGGAAGTAGCATAAAAAATTAATGTTGCTCCCTACTCATATATATTACCTTTTGGATGACTTTGAATTGTGACCCATTTAAACATTTTATTTGTTCAACTAAAGTCTAACATAGTCTATATGTATATGGTGTATTTATCCTAGCCATAATGTGTGTGATTTGTACGTATGAAAGTGAGAAAAAACGTGTGGCCTTAGTAGAGAGGAAAAACGGCTGCTTAGAAAACCACTTATTAACTTTGTGTTATTGCTTCCGTCTTGTGCAATCTTTTTATTGTTTTTCTTTCTCGCCTTAATGACTACAAATCATCACCGTTATCTTGTCCTTTATGAGTGAGATTGAGGAACAACCGAAGTAAATATATTGGTCGTGAGTTGGAACTGTTTGGATTGGTTGTTTAGTAGAAAAATTAACATAAAACTGAACCCAAAAAACACCGTTTTGACGATACTTGGAACGAGCTTCCAACAAGAGACCTGTAAATTGAGTTTAAGAAGAAAAGGAATTTTAGTACCAATTTTCTTGAGCCATAATGAGTCTAGTACAGATTTTTCATTTAGAACAAGTCTTAATTGCCGGCCTTTGTCAGCTATCACCACACTGTTAAGTGAGTTCCTTTTCTTTTGCCTCTTTTACCCGTACAAGTCTGTCTCACAAAAATTTCATGTCTAGGAGCATAAAATGGTCCTCAGAAACAGCAACATTGGTAAAAAATTTGCTGTTACTGTTTGGCGACGTAAATTCCCGATGTATGGAGAATGAGAGTGAGAGCTATGAACAGTTACTGTTTGGCGACGTAAAACACAGTATAAAGAGAGAATCCAAAGGAGGACAGTCCCAGTGATGGAAGAAATAGCACACATTACTAAAATCACAGATACCCAAATGGTGGATGGTCGTTACGTTGTGGACCAATTTACAGGTTCAGGAGTAGACAAAAAAGATTGATGGCTATGTTTGGTAATATATGAATAATTAATGTTGTATCTATAGAATATTGTTCCGGCACAGGGATGTTAGGTGAAAGGGGCAAGAGAATGAGATGAAGGGTGGGAGTGAGGGGGCACAGTCTTTAAGGAGATGGGAATGGTATNAAAGATTGATGGCTATGTTTGGTAATATATGAATAATTAATGTTGTATCTATAGAATATTGTTCCGGCACAGGGATGTTAGGTGAAAGGGGCAAGAGAATGAGATGAAGGGTGGGAGTGAGGGGGCACAGTCTTTAAGGAGATGGGAATGGTATGATGAAATTCTTGGCTTTTTGCAGTTTCAGGGATGCTGTTTCTGCAGATTGCAGCGTAAGTTCCGCTGGGTGGTATGGTCAATTTCAGGCTTGGACTTTAACGGTCGGAATTGGGTCATACTGAGGAGTGGAAGGTGCATAATTCGTCGTGATTAACTATTTGTAATCATTCATTACCGTAGTCGTTCTACGTAACATACATGTGACGATTAATGATTTGATACATAAGACAATAAAAACTACTACATTAATAAATCAAATTATTAACAATCGCATATATGCCACATAGGGCAACTACGATAGTAAACTACTGCAAATAACATTATTCATAAAGAAAAACTTTTTCACTTTTTTTTCGACACCTCGTCTTTAAAAGATTATATAAATGATGGTGTACAACAAATATTTTTAAAAGAAAAAATTGTGAGCATGTCATTACTCGAGAGAATGAAACCCACGGACACATTGGCTGCGAATTCCCTTCCCCTGGCTGTGAAGTGCGATGAGAAGTTGCAAACCCTTAATCGTTAATCCATTCCCTTCACCCTAGTCTCCCGTCCTCCCCCTCCCCCGCAAAATTCTCTTCCAATGTGAAAGTGAAATCGGTCCCTTCCTAGTTGCCTCCCCCCAATTCTCAAACCTTGCAAACTCCAATAGCCGAATTTCGAAATGAATTCGTTATCCACGCACACACTACCTCGCTTCTTAGTTCTTGGTGTCTAGCCTTTCAATTTTCGAGTTTTTATTCCTCTAACTACGATTTAAAGGCGCCCACTACATGTTTGATTTTTTGCTTGATTTATAATGAGATGATTTATTGATTTGGATTTTGGTTTTGCCCATTGACTGTGTAACGCCCCGAGTTTCGTGAACCCGGATTGTCACGTCATCGTCTTTTGTAACTGATTTAACTAAAAAGTTTTGCGGAAAATAACTAAATTTTGAAACATCGCATTTATAACGGTAAAACCTCGTCGGCAACAAAATTCATTTGATTACTTAAGGAAAATTGTTT
>CAIGRM010263482.1:0-10387 GCA_903798335.1 Fraxinus albicans | reverse complement strand
ATCTTGGCATTGAAAACATCAAATCCATCATTCATATACCAAACTGCTACTTCCTACACATCTATCAAAGTTCTGAAGATCAAGGGAAGGTGACTAGAGTTCTAGTTGTTGTAGAATGCGGAGTTCTTCGTTTATCCACAAGAGATAGACGAATACATAAAATAGGGAGTTGTTGTAGGAGCGCACAATCCGGATGACTTCGAAAGCAGCAGTTGGGAGTTGGTGTAGAAGCAAGCAATTCAGGAGAGCTGTGGAAATTACAGTCAGGAGGTCAGCAAGTACTAGTGGTAGTCGTATCTCGCAGACTATAGATAAATAATTCGTTTATAGCGGATTTTTGACTAGCAAAGTGTTTGGAGTTTTTACCCAGTTGGGGCTTCTCCGTGATCATTTCTTGTATTTGTTTATTGCTTTCATAACTGCGGTATTTCAATAAAATTTGACCCTACAGAGGGCGACAACAACCCCTCGAAGAATGTTTTCAATGATAATTAGCGTTAGCCTATAAATGAGAGTATCATTAAAGTAAAAGACAACATATTTACCAACAAATGGTCGGAACACCTTATTCATGACTTACATAAAGGTGCTCAGGTATTGAACAGTTCAAATGGCATAACTAACAACTCATAGAGCCCCTCTCATGTCTTAAAAGTTTTCTTCCACTCATCTCCGAGTCAAATATGAACCTAGTGGTAGTCACTCTTCAAATTTAACTTGCTGAACATGCATGTGCCACTAGTTGATCAAGCAAGTCATTTTGATGAGGAAAGAGGAAACGATAATGCACTATGATCTTGTTTATTTGGCGGGAAAAACTATGTGCTCAGTTAAATGTCAAAATTTATGTTGTAAAGCACCAAAAAAAGAGCAAAAAAGAAAAAACCAATTAAATGTGATTTGGTTAGTTGCCAACAACCGTGGAAAATGGAGAATCACTTCAACAATCTAAAATTTAATTACCAGAATTTTCTTCCATCTCATCTTTTTTTACTCAAACCGGGTTAGTTCCTTCATTCTTTGTATTCCTTTGTGTATATAGTGCTAGACGGTTGATTATAACTTCGTTTTCATGTTTAAAATGATTGATAGATATATTGGTGTGTGAAAAAAATGAGAAAGTACAACTATTCTACTATTTCATTGAGTCCGAAAGTAACTCAAACACGGACCCTCTTTTACTTTGGATGACTAGTGGACCTGGTTGCTCTGATTTATTTGGCGTCGTTTATGATGTTGGTAATCTCTTCCATAAATATAGGCCTTGCATTAATTCATGGAGATGGTCCTTGTTGACTTCTATCTAAATATTCTATCAAAATTTTGTAAAAGTACAATTCTACCAATACACTTTAAAAAAAAATATATAATAATAAAAAAAACAAACCTTCCACTCCAACCCTACTAAAAGAACTAATGGATTTCGGTCTCGGCCTCCACTAATGACTGTAATAAGCCATCAGCAACATATATTTTTCCTGTTATACTAATCACGAAAAAATGTTTCCTCGAGAAATTGATTAGTGTCAAAGTCCTTGTCTATGTATCATGTTAAAATGTAAATATAGCATGAGGTTATTTAAGTCATTTCAACTTCTTTCATTCTGTTAAATTAGTTGTCATTGTGTATAAATAGGCTAATCCATTCATCTGTAAAGTGTATTCATTTGGCTGAATTGATTTTCACTTCTTCTGCCATTTCCTTATATTTTTCTTGAACATCACTTTCACATTTCATAATGGTATCAGAGCGATAGTGCTTCCCTGCAATGGCGAATAATCCCAGTGTTCAGGCTGAGGTTCAAAGTCAGGCCAATCCTGCTAATTTATTCGTCGAGACATCAGCTGAAGATGCGGCTGTAGGATATGTGGTTTCTCTGGTTAATCGACTAATGAGTGATCCAAGCAGTCATTATTATCTCCATTATGGAGATAACACAGTATGTAACTTATTTCAGTTATACTTACTGAAGAAAACTATGCAACATGGAGTCAAGCAGCAATCATGGCTCTTAGTGTTAAGGAAGGTTTTGTTGATGGATCTATCACAAAGCCGTCTTGTAATGATCTTCTTTACAATGCTTGGAGGAGGTGCAATCAGGTGGTCTCCTCTTGGATTATAAATTCCATTCCTAAGGAACTTTATCCAAGTGTGATGCACAAGGATTCAGCGAAAGAGATATGAATTGAGCTTCGAGATTGATATAGTCAGGGGAATGGTCTTCGGATTTATGAATTGAAGAAACAAATTGCTTCGATCTCTCAAGAAAACAATTCAGTTAACTCCTATTTCAATAGGCTGAAAGGACTTTGGGAGGAATTAGAGAATAATAGACCTAGTGTTGATAACACTGATTAAAAATGTGAAGATCAGATCATGCAGTTCCTCATGGGTCTTAATGAACACTTTGCTGGTGTCAGAAGCCAGATCCTACTGATGGATCTGTTACTTTCACTAAATAATGTATTTGTACTTGCTTTACAAGATGAAAGGCAAAAGGAGGTGGTTGGTAATAGACAAAGAACATATGATGCAGCAGCTTTTGCTGGAAAATGGTGCAGAGACCTTTTAATCAGAGGCTTAATTCAATTAATTTTTCTCAGAAGAAAGAGAGGCCTATATGTAGTTATTGTGGTATGCTTGGGCATCTCAAATGTAAATGTTACAAGTTGATAGGTTATCCTCCCAATTACTCGTTTGGCAAAGGAAAACCTCTAGTAGTTAATGTTGTTGGAGAAGTACATCATTGCCAATCATCTCATGATAATGCCTCAGGGATAATGAATTCTCTGTCACACCTTAAAATCACTCCAAATCAGTGATGGCAGATCTTGTCTATGTTAATGCTTCAATTGCAAAGCCAAATCTCGGCCTGTAATCCACAGCCTCAGCAAGTGGTTTCTTCTCCATCTCCATAGCCTGATTCATTTGCATTCTCAGGTAATCACATTCAGTTCAATGCTACTTATCATTGTACTATCTGCCCTTTGGCCAAATAACACAAATTGCCTTTTCCTAATAGTGACGCTAAAGCCTCACAAGCCTTTGACATCATTCATTGCGACTTTGGGGACCATATTCAGTCCCTTCCTTAGATGGTACGAAGAATTTCCTAACTATTGTTGATGACTATAGCCAAATGACATGGACATACGTCATGAAGGAAAAATCTCAGACTAGAAATCTCATTCAGTCATTTTATCATCTCATTCAAGGTCACTTTCAGCGTAATATAAAGACTCTTTGGTCTGATAATGGTTTAGAGTTTCACATGAGTGATTTCTACCTTTCCAAATGAATTGTACCTCAGCTAAGTTGCATTGAAACACCTAAAAAAATGGTGTGGTTGAGAGAAAACACCAGCACCTGTTGAACATTGCTCGAGCCCTTAAATTCCAAGCCAATTTGCCTCATCATTTTTGGGGAGATTGCATATTGATAGACATACACATTATAAACAGAACACCTACCAAATTGCTTGCTGATAAATCCCCTTATGGAAAACTTTTTCGTACCACACCTTCCTATAGCCATCTCAAGGTTTTTGGGTGTCTTTGCTAAGCCTCAACCTTGAAAAGAAATAGAACCAAGTTCGATCTTCGAGCTCTACCCCGTATCTTCATTGGTTATCCATATGGAATGAAGGCATATAAGCTATACAATCTCAAAACTAAGGCTGTTTTTGTGTCTAGAGATGTCTCTTTTCATGAGAATATATTTTCTTTCCATCATCCTTCTTTCCTAACCTTTTCATCTAAATCTGATACAATCACTCAGTCTCATCCTCCTCTCTTTCCAATACATTCTCTTTTAAATATTTATGAGTTTACTCCAATATCAATTTCAAACACCTCAAATATATCATATCCTCACAATTCAGTTTCGTCTTCACATGTTGCAACTTCTCCTTCATCTACTAAACCTAATACGAAAATCTGATAGACCACCTGCAGTCCCTTTCTCACCACCTATTGCCCCTACATGAAAATCTGATAGACTGAAACGTGCTCCTTTATACCTACAAGACTATCATTGTAGTCTCATGTCTCAGTTGCTAATTCTTCAATCAGATTTTGTGAAGAAGGACTCTGAATCAAGCAAGCAGTATCCTATTAAGGACTACTTGGGTTATGGTTTACTATCTTATGCTCAAAGAAGTTATGCCTTAGCCTTATCCACTGTCTGTGAGCCAAGAACCTTCACTGAGGCATCAAAGCTTCATAATTAGGTTAAAGATATGGATGCTTGAATATCAGGCACTGGTTTCCAACAACACTTGGACTGTCACCAAGTTACCTAATTATAAGACTCCAATAGCTTGTAAATGGGTCTTCAAAGTCAAGCTCAACTCAGATGGAACCGGGAAAAAGAAGAAGGCTCGCTTAGTAGCTAAGGGATTTACTTAACAGGCTGGACTAGAGGAAACGCCTTCCCCTATTGCAAAATTAGTTACTGTCAAAACACTCTTGGCAGTTGCAGCCACCAATCAAAGGTATCTTCACCAATTGGACATCAATAATGCCTTTTTTCATGGTGAATTGGATGAGGAGTGTCTATATGCTTATGCCTCCAGGTTATGAGTAGTAGGGGAGCAAGGTGAACAACTAGTTTGCAAGTTAAACAAGTCCATTTATGGACTGAAATAAGCTTCGAGACAATGGAACATGAAGCTTATTTCATACATCCTTTCATAAGGTTTTAATCAATCAAGGTCTGATTATTCTTTGTTTACCAAACAAGATGGTTGCTCATTCACTATACTTCTCATATATGTGGATATGATCATTGGAGGGAATAATTTGACTTACATCAAACAATTCAAGGATGAACTAAATAGGTAGTTCAAGTTGAAAGATTTGGGTATCCTGAAATACTCCTTATGTCTTGAAATGGCAAAAAAATCAACTAGAATATCCATCAGTCAGAGGAAGTATGCATTAGATGTTTTGATAGAAGTAGGCTACCTTGGTGCACGACCAGAAACAGTCCTTTACCACACAACTTGAAGCTTAGAAAGGATGAAGGTGAAGCTATTGCAGATCCAAGCATTTACAAAAGACTTGTGGGGAGAATTTTGTACCTAACAATAACTAGGCCTGACTTGTCATATGCGGTTCAAGTATTAAGTCAATTCCTTCAGTCACCAAAGCAGTCTCATCTAGAGGCATCTTATCATGTGCTGCGTTATTTGAAGAGAACACCAGGAAAATGATTGTTTTTCCCTAATTGGTCTGATCTTCAACTCAAAGGCTATTGTGATGCGGATTGGGCAACTTGTTCAAACACGAGAAGGTCCATCAAAGGTTATTGTATATTCCTAGGAGACTCGCTAGTGTCATGGAAGTCTAAGAAGCAACATACAGTGTCAAGATCATTTGCTAAAACGAAATATAGGTCTATGGCAGCTGCAATCTGTGAGTTTACTTGGTTGAAGAATATACTAAGTGATCTGAGTATTGAGCATACCAAATCTACTCTGTTATTTTTGACAACTAGTAGGCTATATACATTGCTAGCAACCCAGTTTTCCATTAAAAAACCAAGCACATAGAGATACCTAGTGAGGGATAAAGTTTAGACAAAGGAGGTAAAGTTGTTGCATACGGCTTCCCAGGATTAGTTAGCAAATTTATTAACCAAGCCATTAGCTTGAACCAGATTTATTTCATTACTTAGCAAGATGGGAGTGTTGAATATACACTTGTCATCTTGAGGGGGAGTGTTAAAATGTAAATATAGCATGAGGTTATTTAATCATTTCAGCTTCTTTCATTCTATTAAATTAGTTGCCATTACATATAAATAGGCTGCTCCATTCATCTATAAAGTGTGAGATTTATTTGGCTGAATTGATTTTCACTTTTCCCGCCAATTCCCTCTATTTTTCCTGAACATCACTTTCACATTTCATCATATCACACCGGATGATATTTATCTGCTCAATGATATATATATAAAGCTACTCATACTTCCGATTTTACAAAAAGTTCAGATGCTGAGCTGACCTCATTTTTTCTTCGCTAAGCTTGTGGAAATTTAAAATAAAGAATCGTACTACTTGTACAACTTTCTTTACAATTTTAACTTGGAAGGTATCACATCTATTTATTTTAAAAACTATATTTTTAAAATCAACGACATTAATCTTGACAACTCTCTAGTTGTACAACTAGATCAATTCTAGAATAAAAGCAAAAAAAAGCTGTAATGTGTAAATGCAAGTGATTCATCTGGTTTCTTGAGTTCTTTTTAGATTACAAAAGTGACCAGCCATCGGATTCCAGGAGAGAGTGGCCACTGTCAATGCTAATTTCCCATCAATTGTTTATAATTCTGCCCCCTATTCTTGCTTGGAAACTTATGTCTGGTGCTCAAAATTGACGTTTTCAATTTTATCATTGGGAATCAAGGGAGGTTAGGTGGTCTTCGAGTTGGCGCCAAATTTCCCCATCATGAACGAGCTTCATTTTGCCATAACTATGGCCGGCACAGTTCTTAATACCATCAATCTCCGTCTCGATGCACACACCATCTCCATCAAGATAGAATTTTATTAAAACTTTAAATTTCAAGAACTTGAAAACCTAATTACTTTATTGGCAAAATCCTCCATGTCAAATCACCAAGAGAATTATTTAGTACGGAACTGTTACTTTTTTAACTCAAGTTTCATGTAATTTGAAAGTTTGATTTATGAGGAAGTCTAGATAATTTTGGTTTAGAAGCCCAATTTGATAAGGGATCAAAATTCATCATGGATTGCAAGTTTGGATTGTGAGTTTGATTGATAAAATAACTTTTGAATGGATAAAAACATGTTTGGAACGTTTTGGGACAAAAACCGGCACCTCGACGTAGTAGCGCGAAAGAAGGTAGAAGGGTCGACGCAAGCCATGACGCCACCTGTTCAGGGAGAACCTCACGTCTGTTTGGTTTTTTACGTGGTTTTGTGTTCCACTTCATTCATAACTCCAAGATTTTGCTCCTATAAATACTCAACGAGGTATAGGCTCTTTAAAGATTCAACGGGAGACTCAAAATAATAATTAGATCATTGTTGTATACATTAGAAATTTGAGAGAAATGTTTAGATTTAGATTGAGAGAATCAAATCTTGTAAAGTCAATTACAGTTTCATGATATAATAAATTCTCCTCCTTTTCCACAAAATCTTGGTTGTTGTGTGATCCATTATTTTCATATTGCTTATATTATTCTCATCTTTAATTATTTGGCTTGGTTCTCAATAAGTGGTATTAGAGCGATTCTAATAACATTGCTTATTTCCAAATAAATGGTATGAGAGCTAAGGTTTATTTACTTTTTTTTGAAGTTCCTTGGAAGGTTCAAATTGGTTATTAAAGCAAGGTTTCAACAAGGTCAATTGTTTCACGGATGACAACTATATAATTTAAGATTCCTCTTTTTGATGGCAACAGGAGATTCTCTTTATGGCAGATCAAAATACGAGCTGTTCTTGCTCAATTTTGGATGATGCTTTGTTGGCGATAGATAGAATACTGGCAACAATGACTGTGAGAGACAAGAAATGGAAGGATCAAAAATCCGTATCACAAATACATCTTTATCTTTCCAATCAAATTTTTCAGGACGTGATAAAGGAGAAAAGTGTCGATGGGTTGTGGTTAAAATGGGAGAAACTTTGTATGACAAAGAACTTAACTAGTAAGTTATACTTGAAGCAGTGCTTGTATAACTTTGTATGACAAAGAACTTAACAAGTAAGTTATACTTGAAGCAGTGCTTGTATTCTTATCGCTTGACGAAAGGTTAATCTTTGAAAGTTTATCTATTGGTGATCAAGTAAACCATTGCTGATTTGGAGACCACGGAGATCAAATATGATTAAGACGATTTATGGCTGATATTATTATGTTCGTTGCCACCTTCATATGTAACTTTTAGCGATATCATTCTCTATAGTAGGGATATTCTCACTATTAACGAGGTTTTTATGTACTTTATTCTAAGAAAAAGATGAAGCATCAGTTCATCGGTTCTAAAGCCTAGGTGGAGGGTCTTATACTTTGTGAGATGAAGACGGGGTTTGGCTGGGAGAGAGTCAAAGATAGCAACAGTGATAAAGTCTATCGTATTGCATAATAAGGGGCACATGAAGAGGGATTGTAACTTTGTATGACAAAGAACTTAACGAGTAAGTTATACTTGAAGCAGTGCTTGTATTCTTATCGCTTGACGAAAGGTTAATCTTTGAAAGTTTATCTATTGGTGATCAAGTAAACCATTACTAATTTGGAGACCACGGAGATCAAATATGATTAAGAGGATTTATGGCTGATATTATTATGTTCGTTGCCACCTTCATATGTAACTTTTAGCGATATCATTCTCTATAGTAGGGATATTCTCACTATTAACTAGGTATTTATGTACTTTATTCTAAGAAAAAGATGAAGCATCAGTTCATCGGTTCTAAAGCCTAGGTGGAGGGTCTTATACTTTGTGAGATGAAGACGGGTGGTTTGGCTGGGAGAGAGTCAAAGATAGCAACAGTGATAAAGTCTATCGTATTGCATAATAAGGGACACATGAAGAGGGATTGCTATGAGTGGCGAAACATGTTTGCTACTACAGATCAGATGAAACAACAAAAAATTTCGATAATATCAATCTTGCAGAGAAAGACAACGATAGAGATCTTTTGGAGATTACTGAAGGTGACTCCAAACCTGATGAGGATTAGATACTTGATTCTACTTGAACTTTTCATATGTGTTCAAACCAGGATTTGTTTTCTTCATATGAAACAGTTAGAAAAGGTTTCGTGATGATGAGAAATAATGAGCCTTGTAAAATAGCTAGGATTGGTAATGTCAAAATGAAGATGTTTGATGGGACAGTTCGAACGCTTGGCAGTTCAACATATTTCAGTTATAAACAATAATGTAATCTCTTTGAGTACTCTTTATTTAAAAGGGTATAGGTATACCGATGGAGATAGAGTTCTGAAAGTTAGCAAGGGTGCTCTGGTTGTGTTAAGGGGTGGAGAAAGTCCTGATTATATGTGTTAGAAGCAGTGTTCTAAAACGCGGCCTAATGCGCCGCGTACGCGCGTCTATGCTCAAGGCGTGAACCAAACGCGTCGCATGCTTGGTATGCGTGAGAAAATGCAGTCAACTTTTTTTTGTTGACCGCTTAAACACGTATAACCCACCCAAAGTTCTGAAAGGCCCAATTGATGGCACACATCATCCCATAAAACATTTATCAACTCCATTAATAGGCTCATCAAATACATTGGCAAGCCCAATTAACTGTTAATTCAACACTGAGTGGTTCGCCGTTTTATAAAGAAATATTCTCCCACTGATTTAGTCTACATCCGATGTGGGATAGGAATGGATTCTCCACCGACAGGTACTTCATTTGTGGAACTGCTGGACATTGTGACCAAGGAATTGACACCGTCGCAGCTTCTGCACCACCACCGGCCACCCCCTTGGCCCCTTCCTCGGCCACTCCCTTGGCTCCTGCTGATGTTTTTATGAAGGGATCCATGATGGGACCTCACTGGAACCCAAGGGCTACAGAAATTGCAGTAGTCCTGCAAGGTCAGGGAATGATTCGGGTTGTTTGTTCTAGTATTTCAAGTGAAACCGAGTGCAAAAACGCTAGGTTGAAGGTTGAAGAAGGTGATGTATTTGCTGTTCCAAGATTCTATCTGATGGCTCAAATGGCTTTCAACAATGGTACATTTGTTTTCATGGGATTTAGTACTTTGGCAAAGAAGAACCATCCTCAATTTTTAGCAGGAAAGGCTTCAATCCTCCGGACTCTAGACAAAGAGGTGTTGGCAGCATCATTTAACATTGACAATACTACTTTGGATCGGCCTTTGGATCCACAACGTGAATCAGTTATCTTGGATTCAATACTACTTTGGATCGGCTTTTGGCTCCACAACGTGAATCAGTTATCTTGGATTGTACATCATGTGCCAAGGAAGAATTAAGGTTGTTGATGGAAGAGATAGAAAAGGAAAAGGAAAAGGAAGCAGGGAAGGAAAGAGACAGGAGGAAGCAAGGAAAAAGGCAGAAGAAAAGAGGAGGGAGGAAGAGGAAGGGGCTGTTTGGGATAAAATTTAATTTTAAGCTCTACTAAAGGGATGTTTGGGATAAAATCTAATAAATGGGCTGTTTAGGATAAAATCTATTTTTTTATGAATTAGTAAAAAATCTATTTTTATATATAAAAATATATTTAATTTCTTAAAAATAATTAAAATAATATTAAAAATACGAAACGCATTATGGCGCTTATTCTTCGCATTGACACGCCTAAGCTTGTGATTCTTGATTCTCGACCTCGACGCATCGCAACGCATTACGCATTTTAGAACATTGG
>CAIGRM010263480.1:0-15739 GCA_903798335.1 Fraxinus albicans | reverse complement strand
TAATGATGAGCACCAGTTTAAGGTTCTTTCCTTTTTAACTTGTATGCTTTAACATTCTTCTATTTTCTGCTTCAGAATATGAAATGATGACCGAACCAAGAGGGCAGAGAGAGTTGGCTTTATTTGGTGGCAAAATGGACCAACTTGGGGGTGATTTAGAAGGCTTAATACAGTCACCCAAGAGTGGTGAATTTAACAGCCAAATAGATGACTGGACTTCTGAGGAGGTATTTGCACTATCTTATTTATTTGTCTAAGCCCTTGTATGACCCACATTTTGAGAGGAAAAAAAAGCATTTTTGAACAGTGATTTTTGGAGAATATGTGGTTAAAACTGAAGAAAACTGTAGTGTTTATTGGTTAAAAGCAGTGCCCACTTTGCACAAAACACGTGCATTTTGATCTCTGAGCTGCATGATATTTCTACTGACAAAATCATAAAGAATGAAAAGTTTGACCATCTATAATTCTCTATAAATGTGAGAAATTATATTCAATACATGATCTTGATGCATTTTCTGAAAGAGAGATCCCTGGGGCCTGTTTAACTATTAGCAAATAGGATTACATTCACTACATCAGTCTGGTCTACCCTCATTTGGACCTAACTGAACATGGTGCATGATTGTTTAGATGTGTTGTAATTTTCTTTTGGCTGCGTTTTTATCTCACATTAATTCTTGCTAAATATTTTTGTGAATGTAGGAAGCTCTCTCTGATTACAATGGACCATCTGATGGATGCACAGCTTGTGTTGTAATTGTTCGAAATAATCAACTTCTTGTTGCAAATGCTGGAGACTCTCGCTGTGTTCTCTCTCGGAGGGGTCGCAAATGCTGGAGACTCTCGCTGTGTTCTCTCTCGGAGGGGTCATGTGAAGTTTTCTTTTACTTTCCGAAGGGTAATTTTTAAGTTTTGTTATTTGGAAATACTCTTTAGTTATTTCTTCCAAACAGTAATTAAAAGAATGGTTTTAATGTACAAAAAAGGGATGTGGAAATCTCTGGAGGAGGTAAGCATCCGTGACCTTGGTTTAGAATTGTAGAGAAAGTTAGGGTTTAACAAGAGAAATTAGACTGGAGACAACAGAAATAGAATGAGTCTGCAAAGTAGTAATTGTTTAACTAATAATTATTAGAAAGCACATGAATAATATCAATTTAAATTCTTGGAGAGTTTTATTTGAGAATAGAAACTATGCATTATTTTCAGTTTCACCTATTTATTTTTGTTAGCAACTTGATTTCAAGGGGAGAGAGAGAGAAAAAAAAAGTCCTTAAATACTATCCACAAGGGCATCATGGAGTTGACAAGGAAGGGGCCTATTTATATCTGGCGATGCAACCAAGCTTTTGCAAGCCACAACAATGGACCGCTACGTTCAGTACCACATCTAGGAGTTTGAAAGGACCTTTATTGGTAACTTTTCAGCCTTGTTTGTTTTTATTTGATAAATAATAGATATTATGATGTAGGTTCTTAGAGATGGGAGGTGGCGTGACTCGTGAGGAAGATGCTTGGATTTTAGTCTTCGGTGATGTAATCAGTATTAAACTTGGCGATGTTTATTTATAGGACCATGCTACAGATTCTATTAATGCTTTTTTTTAATAATATATCACGTCTAATTATTTATCATTTACATAAACATTACATTATTAATTATTTAATTAATCAAAAAATGGGGGGCAAACAAGGGCTTAATAAGCACCTTTTTTTTTTTTTTTTTTAACAAATCCAAATCATAAGATTTGGGTCGGGACCAGCTAGATATCCAACGTATAATTCACTCGCGAGAAAGTTTCGAAAATCAACATGGGCATGGAGTGGCTATCAAAGATATCCATCCTGAAAGATAAGGTTAGAGTAACCATGCAGCTATTTAAAAGTAAAAAAATAAATAAATATTGTATAAGAATCATTTTTGGAGTTGAAACTTTTCAATTCCCTCTTTAAGGCTCAATTTAAGAAGGCTTATGATTACTATAAGCCTCTCATTTAATTTTTCACTAAAAATGAGGTTACATGCAACAGGAATTCACTTTTTACCGTATCTCTCCTCAAATTTGAATTTCATTTTCCATTCCTCTCAAATTTTTTAAATTTTAGCTTATTTACGACAAGAAAAAACAAGAGTTTTGTTATTACAAGTTTGGTTATAAGGGGAAGGATTTTTCATTTTCATATAAAAAATCGAGGTAGGTGGTGGAAGTTGATTTTTTCTGTGAAAGTTTATGTATAATTTATGCGTATAAATATAATTTTCAAGTTATTAGAACTGTAAAGGTTAAAGTTTTATGGTCATAACCAATTTCAACGATCTTAAGGGATTCTTCGGAATCAAGTATTTTACATGTTATCCAACTACAAGAAAATAATTATGGTATGAAATTCTATGGAGCTTTAAAATCACTCCTACTCTATAAAAATTTTCAGATTGAGAAGGGGTCGTGGATGGACAGAGATTGTATAGATTGTGAAGAAGTCAAGGAGACGGAAATCAAATCAAAGACCAAAGTTATCATGTGTAGGATTTATTTTTATGTATTTTAAAGTTAAGACTAAGATAATGTATTTACAAGATTATTTCTGATTGAACTTGTACTTTATTTGGGCATTAAATTAGATTTTCATATAACTCTATAAATTGATGTTTATTAAATTATGTTAGTGTGGCATATTAGCATAAGTTTTGACATGAAAATGTGATTGGATATATGGATTTGGTCCATTTGGACATGTAAAATAAAATTTTCAGCTTTCTGTCTGATTTTAAACTATCTCTAAGAATCGGATTCTACAAAGTTTTAAGTGAGACCAAAGGTTTTGAAAATCCTATGAGTACTTTGTCTATTGGCTTTGAATCAAGTCATTTGGATTCCGGTAGGATAAATTATACCCTTTTCGTGTAATGAACAATGTATCCAGGCACAATTTTTGGCATGTGATTGAGTGTCCAATGATGTGCCTAAATGATGTTGGAAAATTTTGAAGTTTTATTATGTTGTACTTGATTGAGTATAAAAAATAATGTAAAAATTTCATAGAATATTGAACCCAAGAAATGGTCCAATTGATTTTGATCGTTAGGTAACGTGATGCAGGGTTGAACTCCGTTAAACATAAGTTAGGCTCCATTTTCATCCTTCTTTTAGTTTTGTTTCTTCAACAAGAAGAAGAAGCTAACTTAGCTCTTTTGTTTTCATTAGTTTGGAACTTGTACTAGATAATCAACAAAATAATCTAAATGTCAAAGACATAAGAAGCACATTTTTATAACAAATTAAAATCTTAAATTTTGAGGTATTACAAGATTGTAGCATATTGAATGTCTTGCGTGACCTAAGATGGGAAGTTACTAGATGACTTAGCGATGGTTTGGCCACTGGGGCAAAAATCAACGCATTATCATTACCATCACACTTGAAATCCTAAAGGGACATCATCTGTACATGATTGTCTGTCATACACTTGGGTTTCGGAGTCTACTTTTTGGAGGGATAGAGGGCTTTGATTGGACGAAGATGAATGCCTTTGCTTTTATGGACAAACTTGTAGGTATTATTATGCTCAAAGTGCTTAATATCATGATCATAAAGCAAGGACATTCAACAAAAATATGAGCAACATCCATCAGTGGGAAATCAAAATAAATATCCTCATAATAGAACGAACCCAACTTAAGGTGTGTACAACCTTAAATGGGTGAAGGTGAGACTCGCTGGAAACTATAAACGGCAATGACATATTTGGACATGATGTTCATGATACTATTTTGTCAATCACTAATTGCAAGAATGATTACATTTTTAATTTTGATCAATAGGAAAATACTTATTTTAATTTTACTTATTTTTAATTTTGATCAATAGGAAAATACTTTTGTGTTTGATCTTTTTCCAAATCTCTCACTTCTACATGATCCAATAACTCGTTTATGACATTTGCAACTTTTATGTAAGAAATTGATATATTAAACAATCATTAATTATTGCTAACATTCAAAATGTCATGAAAACTAACATTAATAACACTTTGGACGTCCAAGTCTATGATTATGTGAAAAATAGGGTGATTTAGAAATTTTTGTCCAATGGATGGCTATTAATTGTTTAATTCATTTTGACAAATATTTTGATTTTTGTATTTACACCCTTTTAGGTCAGATTTGACATTCTTTCAACACATTTTCTAAATTGACCTACCTCATTTAAATTTTGGGCAACTTACAAAAATACTCCTAAATTCAGGAGTCTTTTGAAAATTATGTGAAAAGTTTTTTGGAAGAAAAAAATGTCGTATAAAGTCAAGTGAGAATTTTTTTTTTTTTTATTAAAAAGTGACATATAGTGTCACTTTTTTAATTAAAATTTGACGTACAATGTTCACTTTCTATGTCATTGAAACTTAATTTACTTTTAACACAATACAATAAATAACATCTAAAAGAAATTCTTATAAGTAAATTGAAGGCTTAGCCAAAGATATGTTGTTCTATTAGAAATTGGTTGTTTGTGACATTTTAATTAAAAAAAAAAAAGTAGCTAAATATGCTATGTCACTTTATAATGAAAATGTCACAAATTATGTAATTTGATTTTTCTTAATAAAATCTTTCACGAGAAGAACTTTATCCCACTATATTAAATTCCAATCTTCAAAAAGAAAAAAAGATAGACAATTAAATGAAATTCGAATGAACTAACAACAAATACATGCTACAAAAAGATTAAATGATCTTTGTTTCCGTGGCATTAATTATATAAGCTATTCAATTAAGTGACCGAAATTTTAAAAAGTGCCAAACACTCAAAAAAGTGAAAAATACCCATAAAACCTTAGAATAGATCCAGGAGAGGTTGATTTTCTTCTACATGCTGTCTATTTGGGATTATGTTTCTCTTCTATTAACTAAAAGTAGAACAAACCTCCATTTTAAGAACACAACACCCATGCCCCTGTTTGGTACACATTATTTTTTTCATTCTCATTCTTCTACTCATTTTCAACCACACATTCTTCAATAAAATAATATTTTCCATCACATCAATAACTATTCCTTCATTTTTAACCACATATTCTCTATCTATCCAGAAAGAATAATGCTATTTAGCCTCTGTTTGGTATCCATTCTTTTTTTCATTCTCATTCTTCTACTAATTTTCAACCACACATTCTTCAATAAAATAATATTTTCCATCACATCAATAACTTTTCTTTCATTTTCAACCACACATTCTCCATCAATTTACTATTTCATAATACATTCTTTCAAAATGATGTGGCTCAAACAATATAAGTTGGAAGTGACACAAATGAAAAAAATAGTAAGAAACACCGATCAAAACTTTAAAATAGATTGAGGGATGATTGTTTTGCTTCTACATATTCTCTCTTTGCAATTATACTTGTATTAAGTAAACATAAAAAATAATTTCACTTTAGAAACACAATAAACTATAAGTTGGAAATGACAGAAATTCAAAAAAGTAATAAAAATTCAAAAAAGTGACAAATTTAAATTAAAAAGTGACACATCATGTTACTTTTCGCCACGTGATCAACTAACAAGAATTTGACAAAATGATGATTTGCATAATTTCATACATTTTATCACTTCTTGACGTTAAACTTTAGTCCAATTTTATTTGTTTTTATCAGTTTTAGACTTCATTGTGGTCATTTAAATATTATTTCAGATTAGAAGAAAATGAAGACCCAAATATTAGCAGCCCACCTTGTTGGAGAGTAATGCCCAATTGCTATGATGGCCCAACAATCAGCTCATCAGGAGGTTGCCTAGAGTTGACGGACTCTCTGATCTAAATGAAGAGCCAACCATTACATTTTTTTTCCTATTTGATTTTCCTATTCCAGCAACTAAGATCATGCTGATTTGGTTTATTTTGAGTTTAATTTCCAGCATGAACTAAGTTTCTTTTACTTCTAGGAAAATGATGTAATCTAGTTTCAACTATGCTTGCCTTTCTATGCTAAACTGAAGTAATTTCCTATTCCTTTCTTATTGCTTCTAATTAACTGGCCATTAATTAGATGATTTGGATCTTGTGATTTGCTTTCGAAAGAGGGAATTATAAGATAGACCATTGGGTAATTCAGCATAGGTAAATTATAAGATTGAAAGACTTATAATAACATGTGTAGTGTTAAGAGACAAATTACTGAACTTAATGCTTTCTTGTTCTATTAATTGCACACTCTTTTGTAAACTAATGTTCAAGAATTGATCAAATTGTCTATCGAAAGAAGCTTTTGGATGGTTTAGAAGGTCCTGCTAACAGGCTTAGAAGGTTACTTTCTTTTAGTTCGAAAAGAAAAGCATAGTGAGGGACTAGGTGATATCGGTTTCCTAGAAGTTCTTTTTTCTCATTGATTCTTCCATCAGACAATTTCTTAGGTTTCCTTGTTTGGCTATTATTTTAGTTTGCAATTACAACCAATTTTAGTGACTTTTCTAGATAAAGCTGAGATTGGTATAATTTCGACACTTGTTATAAGTGAGTTATCAATCCCTGAGGACGACACTCTTCTCATCACTTTAATATAAAACTACGATAATGTGCACTTGCAATTTTGCATCGACCACAAAACCACAGGGCAAGGAATTTGTCATTTATCTTCACATCCACATTTGGAAATCGCAAACAAAAAATAAAATTAAGGGAAAATTGCAGTCACGGTACAAAACATTTCACCTTTACGCAGACTTTGCCCAAACATTTCATTTTTGCCACGAGATGTACCAAACCTTTAAAAAAATCGCAGCTCCAATCCAAATTGACAGAAATTGTTACTTTCTCTGTTAGTTAACCAAATATAAAAAGTCTTACCAATGTTGATTAATTTTTAAAGGATAACTTTAAATTTTTCTCATATAAAAAAACTAAAATCAAATAATTAAATCAAAAACAAAAACCCTATTATCTTCTCCACCCAACCCAACCCAACTCAACCAAAAACCAAAACCTCCAAAATGCTGGCACCACCACACCCACCTCCGCCACCGTCACTTCAGCTACCAATCTCCGACGCCACATCTCCAAACTCCAAAGAGCCCATCTATATGAGCCCCACCACCCAACCACCTGACATCGTCGTCTCCAATTTTCAATCGTGTTTCTCAAATTGATCTAAAATTCAACAATTCCAGTTTAAGCGCAATAAGCTCATGAATTTGAATTAGATTAAATCAATCAATTCAAATGGACAAAAAATAGTAATGGATGGTGGAGATTGTTGAGGTAACTCCGACTCTTTCCAATGGTCCGGCCTCTGTTTACTGTGGTTATTGTGGGGTTTAATAGGGAGCCGACTTTGTGTTTGGATGCAGATATCATGCTGGAGCTTGCATCCATTCTATGCGCTAACTTCAGGAAAAAATTACTTTACCCAGCTTCTGAAAGCTGTAGTGAACCAGCATGCTGCTGTCCGTTCGGTTGATGGTTGGATTTGTTTAGGGGCAATAATCACTAATCATGACCAATCAACCATGATGATTGCAAGTAACGGTTTCTGCCAATTCGGACTAGAGTTGTGATTTTTTTTTTAAAGGTTTAGTATCTAGTGGCACAAATGAAAGGTTTGGACAAAGTCTACATAAAGGTGAAAGGTTTGGTATCGTGACTACAATTTTCTCTAAAATTAACTATTAATGGTGACTATAGGCAAGAATGCAATGTTTCCTTGCTGTCTACTATCCATGTTATTTCATTTGATTAGTTGTTGCCAATGCCAATTTTGTTGAATATCTTTCTCATGTGTATTGCTTTCAATTTATAGAGTATTACAAGTTATATAAGGAAGAAAAATAATTACAATTTGGATTAATTGGAATCATCCCAAATTCTATGTGACTTGATTAGCCTATATAAGAAAAGAAATAAACGAATTAGCTAATAGATTTCTAATACCCCCTCTCAAATTGATATTGGTGAGTCTACAAGCATCAATTTCCCGGAGGAAATTATGACGGAGGCGAGTCATTTAGTGAAGATATCTGCAATCTTTTGAGAAGTGGAAACATAAGGGAGAGCGATGTCTTTGGAATCATAAAAGTCTCAAATGTAATGACAGTTCACTTCAATGTGTTTGGTGCGTTCATGATATATATGATTAGCTGCTATCTGAATAGCACTAGTGTTGTCAACATGGAGAACTATAGGTTGTGATTGGGAAACACCAAGTTCTGCAAGAAGACCACGTAGCCGCACAATCTCAGAACATGCAGCGAACAGCGCACGATATTCAGCCTCAGTGGAGACCTTAGAAACATGGTCATGTTTCTTACATTTCCAAGAATAGCGGTATTCAGCCTCAGTAGAGGATTTAGAAACACAAGCTTGTTTCTTACATTTCCAAGAAATGAGAGCACCACCAAGAAATGAGGTCGGAGGCTGCACGGTCATGGCTAGAAGCTGTAGCACATGGTAGCTGCCTTATTGTTTGCTAATGGAGGTCATTACATGCCGTTAATTAATCCTTTAAATAATAGAATGTGACTGGAGCACATACATATCTTGGTGACACTTATAAGTTAATAAGAGATTGAATCCTTTTATGCCATGCCAAACGAATTTACGCTTCCACATAATTCCATATTATAAACAAATCACAATCTATACATGAAGCAAACTGGGAAATATAATCTATCTAACCCGATGCCTAGCTCTTTCAAGTTCTGGCTCAAGTTGTGAGCTTTTCTTGTCGTAAACGACTTTTCTTGGCGGTTTCACGATTTGTGCCTATCATTCAGTAAAGATCTTTATTATTTAAGAATTTCAGGTTTTTAACATCCAGAATCATACCATCTCACCTCTAATACTGCTTGTTGTTTGGTTATCTCCAGTTGGTGATCTGGCACTTTTTTTTAAATACAAGAAAATTAATCACAGCTTATTTGAATTTATACTACTCGTATAACTTCATCAAATTTTAAAGCCTAAAGTTGATCGATCACATTCATATGGATCTGTGCTTTTGCTTGCCAACGTCGTACGCTTTGTTAGTTCTGACATTTTCCGAGAAGACAAATCTTACTAGCTACCATAGGTAGGTATAACAAGGGATGGAACCTATAGATTGCATGTTTCATAAGTTGTAAAGGGAATAGTATCTCCTAATTTTCTTTTATGTTTCTTTCCTCTCCTCATTTTTTTCTAAAACTACAACAAACATTCTAGCTATATAACAGGCCTAAGGCTCAACCGACATGTCCCTCGTGTTCATCCTACCTTGTTGGCATATATCAACAACTTCAATAATAGTAATAGTGCAAAGAAACCAATAATTAGGAAAACATTAGTTGCAAGCTCTCTTGCCAAATGAAGAGTTCAAATAAGAGCCTTAAGTAACCAAAGTTTTAAGAAGAAAAAAAAATTAAGTCGACCTTTTTTTCCCTGGAATAAACAAGTAAGTTTCACAAATAACATGATCAATGAAAATTCATACATCTTTAACAACGCCCATAATCAATTTCATTCAGTTAGTAGAAACACCTGTGTGGACAAGATCAAACCTGTTAGATTGAGCAATTATCTTACACTATAAGATCAAAAAAACTGATCCTCGTTTCCAGTTCAATTTTAAGTGAGGAACAACAAATAGCTTATTGTCCATGGTTTTCTTTACCATCTGTTGTTCTTGCTTGTTGATGAGGACTTACAGGTGCTATTGAAGTCCTTGCTGTGTCCTTATCAACAACAAACTCATTTGGTTGATCCAAGTTCCTTTCTTTCAAAGGATTGTTATTTAGCGAAGCAAAGCGCATTGCTCTTGGTAACTTCAAAGGAATATCAGCCTCAACATTGCTTTCTGATTTTACGGGGCCTTGAGCTTCTGATGTAGGTGGGGTAGCAGGGACAAGTTGAATAACGGACTTGCGCCAATTTTTTCTCTTTTTGGGTTTTGGTGCCTTTGATTTTGTCTACAAGTTGACACGTTGATTTAAGATGGTTAATTCTGGGAAAAAAAACTTCGACAATAGCAATGTACAACATAAAGCTACTAATAAATCTTGTTCAACTGTAGTATTGAATTTAAACTAAGAACGACGTCAAATTTCTAAACTATGGATTGGAGATAGCATCAACAGGTCAATCTTTAATTTAATAGAACAAATCCATAAGGGTAAAGCAATAGTAAACTAGACTAACCAGGTTATTCCCGATGTCTGATAAAGGCTTCCTTACGGCTCCTCCATCATTAGCGATGACAGGCTTCTCAGATAGAGCACTCTGAAGTAACTTTGCTCCTTCAGCAGCAAGAACATGGCTTTTCTCATTTTCAGTTGTCATTGATAAATTTTCAAAAGCTTCAACAAATTCTGCTTGCACCGAGCCTTTCCTAGAAGCTTCCTCTGTATTGCTGCATTTTGTAGGTTCACAGCTACAAAACGATCCACAAATACCCTCTGCAGCTCGACATTCACATCTCATTGTCTTGCATAAAGAATATTTACTGCATGAGCAGCAGACTCCGTCTTTTGAAGTCACTAAATCTTGTCCTTTTACATTCGATTCTAATTCAAGATGATCATCAATTTTAAATTGTTTTTTCCTATCTTGGCGCATTTTTCTCTCCTTAGTACGTACCCACTCGGAGTCATCGTCGTCATAGATATCAGAATCCTCTGGCTGAAGATCATCATCAGACGTGTCCATATCTTCTATCAACTCATAATTATACCTTCCACCATTGAAAACAATGGAATTTCGAGATCCCTGGACAAGAGAACCATCACTTATGTACTATTGGTTATATCTAAAATAAGCAAGCGAAAAAATGCATAAAGGGGCCACACGAATGATGTTATAAAGGCAATACCTTCGGCCGCAAGTCATATGCATGACCTTCACTGTTGTTGAGCATGTGAGTTTCAAAACTTTTAGTCATTTCCCTCGATTGTCTCTTTGAAGCTAACTTCTAACAGAGCATCCAAAGAAAAATTGAAGAAAATATCAACTTCAGAAATAGAAAAATCAATAATCCTGAGTATTGGAGAATAGGGGATGATCATGAGAGAAACAAAACAAGTTAACCAGCATGAGACAGAATAAATTAATTGGGTACACAGACCAATAAAATATGTATTAGATCATTTTCCAGGTAAAGTTATATCTTCTTCATATGTATTAACAGGTTGTCTTGTAGAAGAAAATGCACTAACCATTAACTTGTCTTGACGACTCAGTTCAGCCTTTTGCATTTCCAGCTGTCTAACCAAATTGACTATTTTTTCTTTCAAATCTCTGATTTCACAATCCTTCTCTCTGCAGTTAACTTCTCTATCCCGTAGCTGGCATCTTTTAGAAATTGAAGGGGGTGGCAATGTCAGTTACAAAAAACTTGAAGAGTGCAAGTGCATTTGTGGAAAGCTTTCAAATCCTGAAGAGACGACTACCTGGAGGAGGATGTCAAGTTGAAAAGGAAGTTCATGATATTTTTTGCTTCAGCAAGGGAACGAACATGGTTCCACCTTCCTCTGCCATTAAATGCCCGTTCACGCTCCTCTGCTTCTGATAATTGGGATGACATAGAAACAAGGGTACTTGATGCAGTAGCAACCATGTTTTCAAGAGCAACAATTCTTGAATTTCTAGCACAAGGAGACATTGTCTGTGGGCCTTGACTGAAATGGATACCATCATAGAAGTGTTTTAGCCAACTAATGCCATACCATCAGTAAGACAAGACACTGAATGAACAAAGAAAAAATTGAACCTCAAATGAAATATTTCAGAAATATCATTTCAGACCTCAAGTACTGCTTTCGAAGTTGTGCTTCATCCTTCAATTCTGCAAGCTCTTTAGCCATTTTAGTCCTCCTATAGATGCAAAGTTATTCTTATCAAATTGAAACATAATTAATTTTGCAACACATCAAACAATAACTACACCTTTTAAGAAATGAAATCAATAACAAAAATGACAACAAATTGTTGTAATGTAGCATCAGTTTGATCAGAAATCTTGATACCCTACATTATCACTCGTTATAAGTTACCTATCTACTGATGTTTTGCTTGTAAATAAGATGATGAATAAATGTTAATTTTTAAGAATAAGAATAGAAAGTTAAATCGGCGAGAGCTTCCCAAAACCATCACGAATGAATGTCATAACGACATCCTCTAAGAAGAATGACACAGCAGAGGTAAATTTCTCTTGGTAGAAACTTCCTGCCAGTTATGACGACTGCATCATATAACTATGAAAATGCATAGATCGCCAAGTACTCATTAGTACTACAAGTTCAGAGAAAAAGTAAACATGAGGAGTCCTAAGAGTGAACAGAAAAAGGTACACAAATTGTCAATTATACATGTGGATTCGTATCTCTTCCTTTCTTTAAATCCCTTTTCTTAGATAGCACTAGCTTGACAAGGATTGCTACTTTGAAAACCTGAACCAGCCATTTTACTTGGCTGACGAGAAACTAGAGTGAACTGAAAAAGATACACGAATTGTCAATTATACATGTGGACTCATAGTCCTTTCTTTATATCCCTTTTCTTGGATAACACTCATGAGCTTGACAAGGAGTGCCAACATTGAAAACCTGAACCAGCAATTTTACATGGCTGACAAGAAACTTCATTGCAGCTTCCAGTTCAAGTCCAAATACTCTCCTAAACACAAATAAGTTCTGCTATAAGCTAAATTAGTAACCTAAAAGTTAATATTTTAGTTACTTTTAGTTACAGTATTTCCAGTTTATAACAATCATTTTCTAGAGAGGATGTACAAAATCACCTTGGATAAATGCCAAGATGGATCGAAAGTTCAAGAAGAAATTTACACTAATTTCTATGCCCGTGATATGTTGAAATTATTCATGACATCAAAAATATCAAAGAAACTATGCATAATATTCTTTTGGGAAGGGAATAGATATGATTGTCTAAATTATAAATAATGAATATGTTAAAAAGGCATATACTAGACTTCAATTAGATTTACAAACAAAAATTTAATCAAATTCATCTTTCTTCGGTTCACCACATCTTAAAGAACCTACTTTAGTATATAAGTCATCACATGAGCTCTCATGTCAATATTATTTTGTTAAATGAAGTCGAACTTGGTGCTCTTATTTTCTATTTCATGTTTGATTTGTAAATATCTTACATGATTATAATTGACAGAATATATATAATTAAGAGTGTGTTTGAGCCACATTATTTTGAAAAAATGTATTTTGAAATAGTAGATTGATGGAGAATGTGTGGTTGAAAAAGGAAAAGTTATTGATGTGATAAAAAATATTATTTTATTGAAAAATGTATGGTTAAAAATGAGTAGAAGAATGAGACTGAAAATTTTAATTTGCCTCAAACAGGGGCTGAAAGGGAAAAAGGAAAGTTGAATGGTCATGTGTAACTGTCAATAATTTAGTATATTATGTCCAAATCTTCAGAAGAGATGAAGACTACATATAAAATAGATGAGACCAAAAAATGACTAATGAAACAAACACAAGACACTGAGAGACAGACATCAAGAAAGACTAAATTTAAGTGGTTTAAAATGTTAATAGATACCACAAAATTTTCAATATTTAGGTCTCACTGTATCCAATATCATAATGGTGCTAGTAGACACAAGAAAAAGATAATGAGCCGATATAGCCTCATAAGTATGATATAACGCAACAAAATAAAATATGGATATGATCGTATTGCACAATTTAGGATAATTTTATAGCAAACTAACGAGTGAAAGGAGACACGTTATCTCCACATCACATTAGATGAAACTGTTGCTAAAAATAATGACAAATTGAAGATACAACTAAGGCTATACTTGTCAATAGATATCTATTTCTTCTATCAGAATTTGTTTAGATAAATAAAATGTTGACAGGGAGAAATTATTTTATTTTAATGCAAAATAAATAAGATAACTTGGCATATCAAACTTTTTTTAGGTATAAATTATCAACAACATAAAGTTATTTAAATCCATGAAGGGAGTCAACATGAAAATTTATTACTGCAGGTATATCAATGAAATTTCAAAATTGGCCAAGGACTCTCATCTTTATGACAAAATAGAAGTGAGGTTATCATGCTCCATCCAAGAATTGATCAAAAATGAAAGGTAAATAAAATAAATTTTAAAGCAAACATAACAGTAAAGCTGCTTTAAAAATCTATGCAGAGGATAATTTGAATTGCAAAATCTCATCCACAACACAGCAGAAATTGGTGAATAAGTGTGCTGCTCTCAGTGCGCAGAGCAATGTGAAAGGTTAAATGATCATAAACTTACTCCTCTTTTTGTTGCTCATATTCTGATCGCACTTCATGTAACCGTACTGTAACCTCAAGTTCATCCTCAATTGCTTGCATTAGTGCCTTCAAATAAACAGAAATTGGTTTGTTTAGAAATGAGTGGATAACAAATCGAACTATACATTAATAAAAATTCATGTATCAATGGACCTCTTCCATTCATCACTTGTGTCGATAAAAATTGATGGTACCACCCAATTTTGAAATTCCATTGATCACACATTTCACAAGATATTTCACGATCAAAGTTATAGTACCATTTCCAATCGTTGTCCTTGTATATCGTGTAACAATCAAAATATAGTATGCCTCCTAGAGCAAGTAATACAGATCCATATTTCATATATACTAAAACAATATCATACACCCAGCAAGTCCTTCCAGTATAGATAGATACCTGAATTCCAGGACCAGTTTTATTTCCACCACCTACATAGATGCAAAAGAAATAAGTTATGCAAACTTGTATTATAGACATCCACCAAAGCAAGGTTTTGTATCTAACCAAATATTTCGCGCGAAGCTTTCCGAGATTCTAGCAACTCTTTGAGTCGTTTCGTAGCCATAGAGGCTTCTTCAGTCTTTCTTTGTAAAACCTAAAATGCCAATATATAAAAAGTGAAATACATAATTACAGAGGGTCAGAGAAGTGAGAATTTTTTATTAGACATCTAACTTACCATCTTTTGCCTCTGATTTAGTGCCAAAAGCTTATGCATTTCATACTCAGTCCTTCTTCCCTCTTTTTTTAGCTACAAAGAAGAATGCATCCGAAAAATGCTTAGTACCATCAAAAAATATGTTGCAGAAGGCAATTGATATAACATATTTTGACACTATCGACTGCTCATTCACTCTTTTGGGTGGAGGGTTATATTTTAATGAACAATCTATGAACAACTTTAATAACTAAACACATGGCTTAAATTTCTGCAACCAATCATGAAACACCTCAACCAATTAATCTAGTTATTAAAAACTTAATCACATTGAAGAATTTCAACATTTGAGGGTGAACGTCGTTTTAAAAACCCATATGAGGCACACCTCACATGAGGCTTCATTAAACAACTAAAAGCTCACAACTTGAGTACCAATTGTCTAGGCTTACACCTCAAGGACAATCCATTAGGAAAAATTTTATAGCCGATAATGTTTTACTACATTCCTTGTTATGTTTTTCTGCCTTTACATGGAAGAGAAATACAAAGGGTAAGGCACCATTATAATACACAATACCTGAAGAACTTCCTTTTCTCGAGAAGCTTTCCATAACCTAAACTGTTCAGATTCTTGCTTTATCTTTTGTTGTAATTGAACCTTGAAACAAAAAAGAAAATCAGCAAAAAAGAGACTATTTCTTTCATTAACAAGTTTGAAATAACATAGAATAGAACCTTTTGTGTCTTTATTCTATGAATCTCCTC
>CAIGRM010263460.1:0-10565 GCA_903798335.1 Fraxinus albicans | reverse complement strand
CGGGTATCCGATTTGTCGGGTTTTTTTGCCATCCCTATGTAGGATTAGTCAAGGTACGCGCAAGCTGGCCGGACATCCATGGTTATAAAAAAAAAGTATCCCACATAATAAGCATACCTCCTGATGCCCCCAAAGACCCCAAAAAATAATATCCAACATGGCCTCCCCCAATAAGCTACTGACCATATCCCTCGAGACGAAATCCAGTTTAGTTTCTTGCAAACAAACAAGGTCCGTCCTCCATCCCCTTAACAAATTTTTAACACGTAGTCTTTTTCCAACCTCATTAAACCCACGCACATTCCAACTAATAAGTTTTGGGGTCATTTTAACACTCTGTCATCCCTCTCCAGCAATCCTTTCCTTGACTCACCACCCTAGCATTATAATTTACTGACCATTCGAGCCGCTTAAGTTCGCGAACACCCTTCCTTCTTGCTTTGCCTCTTGGTGTACTCATCTCCTGCCCCTATTAGCCTCCAGTTCCTCGAATAATTGCATGAGTGTACTTTCGTATCCTTCACAAGACACGCCAACCAACTTACTGAAATCCTGAATTTTTTGAAGGATCCAATTTGAAGGTTGAGGTCTAGCTTCAATCTCATTCCTTCATTGTCTCCTCTGCAAGACAGCACTCCAAAGGGTCATACGAATCTCCTTCCACTTCCTCCCCATGTGCAACATCATTGTCAGTCCCCCCTTCTGGCCGCCTTGTACCCACAACACCAAAGCTTTTTCGGTCCCTAACTCCTTTTCTTTTAGGGACTTCACATGCCTCTCTTCTGTTATATGTGTTTCCAACCATAACTGCATCACGTGCCGTCTCGTGCTCTTTCAGGACTATCATTACTGATATTTTCACCAATACATGTGCCATCTCTTGCTCAACTAAGAGTAATCCATTCGTCGACAAATTCCTATCCGTCGCGTCCAGTGTAGCCAACTCCAGGTTTACCAAATTTGGCACCCCTCGCTCGGACCAAGGGACCGCCTTTCGATCTTCTACGAACCCCGAAACTTTCTCATCTGTAACCAACGCCCTCTTCTTATATAAGAAAAAAACTTGCTCTCCAAAGTTTATCATGTTCTTTCATAAATTAGTGTTTCCGGTGGGACGAAAACATTAATTTATGAAAACACTAATTTATGAAAGAACAGGATAAACTTTGGAGAGCAAGTTTTTTTCTTATATAAGAAGAGAAAGACGTGGAATCCCCAATTGTAAACATTAACATTGAAGAAAGTTCTGTTGTTTCACTGTATTTTTGAGAAGTGATTATAATCAGTTTAAATTATAAATAGATAGCAATCAATGGTAGAACTTGTATGCCCAACGAGATGTGTGGATAAAAAGTATATTTGACCAACATTGATCACTTCCCAAACATGCACTTAGTTAATAAGCTTTTCTACAAATATATCTGGTTTATTATTGTGCATTCTGTTTTTTCTTCTTTGATTAACGTTTTTATTATTTCCTTCTGCTGCAGACACTTGGTATAGGACATGCATTTGCTTCATTTATCTGGCTTTGTGGTCCCATAACAGGCCTTGTGGTGCGTGGTGACACAATTTTCTTTCAACTATTTAAGTTTTTTCTAATTATAGCGTATTCAGTTCGATGGCATTTATTTATTTCAGGAAGCTCAATGGTAGTGAAAAAATTGCATTTCCTCAAATATTTTCTGGATATGTATTTTGTACTTTCAACTGGAAAACTGTAATAGTAACATTGGGCTATCAGATCTTGAACATCACTGGGCACATGTAAAGTCACATTGTAAATTTGATTTTGTCGTGATTGGGAATGAAATCTAGTTTCTAAAGAAGGTAGAGTTTGTGATATGTACAAAACAAATGATATTGGCAGACCTTTCAAATTTGGTTGCTTGTCTAATAAATATTTTTGTGTAATTGTTGAGTTTGTTTCCTTCATTCATTCTGAAATTATTCAAGTCATCACTCTTCCCCTTTTCCTTTTGTCTTCATAACAAGCAAAAGCGATACAAAACTTATTATTGATTTAGAAATAAAAAGATTTACAATTTCCTCAGATTTCTTCTGGAAAAGTGTTTTGTACTTTAAATTGTAAAAATATAATGGTAACATCTAATGTGGAGTTTAGTGAAAAACTTAAATCTTGACCATCACTAGTCATGGTGGCAAATTGATTTGTCTGGTGATTGGGAATGGAATCTAGTTTCTGAAAGTTGAATTTGGAATGTGAATTTTCATTTTACTTTGAATAAAGCAACTTTGAAGTCCAATATATGAACTGTTGCTAAATTTCTGAACAACTACGCAAATATTCACTCTCATGTTCATATAAGAAACATTATTTTGGATATTTTATTAATTCCATCTTTCAGGTTCAACCTTTTGTTGGTATATGGAGTGATAAGTGCTCTTCAAAATATGGTAGAAGAAGGCCATTCATTTTTGTTGGATCTCTCATGATCTCAGTTGCTGTATGTTATGAAACTCCTATTTGCCTTTCAGTTATTGGTGTTTTTTCCTTCACATCTGTTAAACTAAGTCTTGTAATACAGGTGATAATAATTGGGTTTTCTGCAGACATTGGTTACCTTTTAGGAGATACAAAAGAACACTGCAGGTATTCTTGACCCCTTGATAATGTCTTTTTCGTTTTTCTTGCTTTTGAATGTCAATATGTGTTTAACCAACTCATGCAAATGCAGCACATTTAAAGGTACTCGCTTGAGGGCAGCTATTATCTTCATAATTGGGTTTTGGATGCTGGACCTTGCAAACAACACAGTGCAGGTGAATTCTAAAAGATCAAATTTATGTGCACCCACATGGTGGAAAATTCTTGTTTTTGTCTAAAGTTCAATATTTTTAATATTATAAATAGAGAAGTGATTTCTAAATTATTATAGGGTCCAGCTCGAGCTCTCTTGGCGGATTTATCTGGTAATCCTTCTCCACCTTCTGAATTTGATAAAAAAATGAAAAGTAGTATCAATTGTATTTTTGGCCACTGAACTCTTAATAGCGAATAGATATCATTCTACTCTTCATGCATTATCTTTTGCACTATAACATAAGTTCAATTCGAGCATTCGTTATGCAATTTATCTACTGCTGAAGCCTGGGAGTTGGTAAGGACTAAAATAAATAGGGTAGCCAATCTATTCAATTCGGAAAAAACCCCTGTAAAGATATCATTCTTTGCCTGGCGCTTGATTAATAAATGGCTTCCATTGGATGATATGAATTTTATTTCAAAAAATTCCCCATATGTTTTGCACAGTTATTTTTTTTTTTGGGGAAAAAATTAATCATGCAATCTGCCACTTCAATATGTTTTTTTTAATCATTTTTATCTTGTTTGCAATTTTAGAAGTTTAAAGCTGAGAAACATTTGTTTTCAGTGATATCCCCCTTACCTTCACCCATACTTGAACCAGTGATGGAATGTCAGTCAAGCCATAATACCATATAGTGCTGCCCTACCCCTTCTACCCTTCCCTCTTCTCCAGACCTAATCTACCACCCTATCACATTGTCCATTGGCATGAGCCTTACATCAATTGGAAACCCTCAAATTATAAAAAGCCCCAGATTGAACAATCCTATGATTATTCAGTGGAATCAGAATAAGTTTTACATAATTAAGTCAAAGTAAAGTGGAAGAACTCGTAACATTGCCCCACCAACATCTAAGTGGCATCCCTTTCCCCTTTCTCCTCTGTAAAACATTTGTACACACAGACTTGTATGAATCTAAGAATAAAAATGCATGACTGTAATACCTGCGACATTACTACCCGTCCCATCCTCTGCAGCCACCGTTGCATATTCTCATCACTAACATTGACATCATTAGTCAATCACCGAACTCCACCAGTCCAACTTCAGAGACTATTCTTTATGTAGGAATAATGCTATCTATGACAACTGCTGATGATCAACAGTGTAGGTAGCAATTAAGTGGCATTAATTGATATGTCATCTTAAATTTAGGATATGGATCTGATAGGATTCTACTGGAGAAAAAAAGAACAAGGTATGAATGAACCAAACTTTGATTGAAACTGAAGAAATGATTACAGAAAGACAACAAATGCCGATGATCTGTAGTGACTCTCTTTCTACTCCTCTCTCTTACTCTTTAATTGTGTTCCTTCTAATTCCCCCCACTTCTTATTTATAGATCTCCTCTAACTAACTAACCCTTTCTCCCCCAGATTCTATTACTTCCCACCGGCTCTTCATGCCTTCTTCTGGGTCCTTCTAGAATAAGTAAATCGTATAGGAGGTCTATCATTACCCCCAGTTTCCAAGATCACCTTGTCCTCGAGGTGGAAATGAGGAAAATTTTGGCAGTTAGATTTGTATGATTCCCATGATGCTTCAGATGCTGGTAAGCCCTTCCATTGTATCAGTACTTCCTTTTCAGAGTGCTAACCCTTTTCTACCGAACGAATTCCCAAAATTTGATCAGGTTCTACAGCCCATTCTAAGGTAGCGTCCAACTGTGGAAGAATCTGCTGGGTTGCCACCGCAGCCCCTAGTGCCTTCTTGAGTTGAGAAACGTGAAAAATTGGGTGAATTATAGGAGGAGGCAGCTCCTGTTTGTATGCTACTGACCCTATTCGTTTGACAATTATTAATGGGCCAAAATACCTAGGTCCCAACTTCTCATTTGATTTCTTTGCCAAGGAGCAGAGACGATACGGCCTTAGCTTTACACACACAAGATCCCCTTCGTCAAATTGGACATCTCTTCGTTGTTTCTCTAGGATCATCTTCATCTTTGCTTGAGCTCGATTGAGGTGAGCTTTCAATTCATCCAAGCTAGCATCCTTGTCCATCAACTGTTGCTCCACCGTTGATGCGCCTGTCTTTTGTGTTCCATAACGGATAAGTAGGGGAGGGTCCCGCCCATACACAACTTGAAAAGGTGGTCTTTGTTTTTTTTTTATGACCGTGGATGTTCAGGTTAGCTTACGCGTACCTCAACTAATCCCACGGGATCCTGAAGTTTACGGTCGGGTATTCACCTTAGTGGTTTTGAGGGAATTCAAACTGATGACTATTGAGGAGCAAACTCAAGGCCTGGCAATTGAGCAACCCCTCAAGGTTAGGTGGTCTTTGTCGATGCATGAAATGTGGTATTATGCCTATACTCCGCCCAGGGTAGTCATGAATACCAGCTTAAAGTTTGTAGTAAGTGAAACACTGCAAGTATGCTTCCCCACACCTCCACACACCTGTTAACAACCTCTATCTGCCCGTTAGATTGCGGATGATATGCAGTGCTCCGATATAAGCAGGTTCCTTGTAGCCTGAACCTCTAATGCTCGGACTCTTCGAAATGGACGAAGCATCCGTGTCGGATACGACATGACATGGGTATGGGTATAGGATATGCGTCGGCATCCTTCAAGTTTCAATCGGACACTTCGTTGCTTCTGCTTCTTTTTTTTTTATTCTTTTTTCCCCCCTTTTCTTCTTCGACGACGGCACAAGGTTTTCCCTTCTTTTTCTTCTATCTTTTATCTTTGCCTTTTCTTCTTTTTTCCTTATTTCCTCTCTGTATCGATGGTTAATGGTTTTCTTGTATGAAATGAAAATGGGTTCCATATAATGCAACTTAGTATTCCATCAAGTTTAAATTGTAATCAAGCCCCTCATTTTCTATTTTATATAACATTTAGTAATTAACTTTCCATAATTAAAAACTAAATCCCAAAATTCTATTTTATTCGTTTTAACCCCTTATTCAATACTCATTTCCTTCTTTAGGAAGGATTGATTTTAGTCTATTTAAAATGACATCTTGGGTTAATAAATAAAAAATTGAAATTTGAAAGACGTACCCACGTACCCGTGTTTCAAATTTGAACTCTTTTTAGCCATGTCTATGTATCCTACATTTTAGAAAATTATACTTAGTTTTGGTCTATTCAAAATGACATCCTTAATTAGTAAAAAAATTGAAATTTGAAAGACGTACCCACGTACCCGTGTCCAAAATTTGGTCTTTTTTTTAACTATGTCCCCGTATCCTATATTTTAGATAATAATGGATCCGATATTTAGATACATACCCTTACCCGATACCTGTACTCGAGTTCAAGCATCATAGGCCTGAACAACTCCTTCCAGAAATGACTCAGAAACACTTTATCTCTGTTGGACACAATTGATCGTGGAATCCCATGAAGCTTCACTATCTCCCTTACAAAAACTGTGGCAACCCTCGAATCAGTAAACGGATGTTTGAGTGGTAAGAAGTGCGCATACTTATTGAGGCGATTGACTACTGCCAACAATGAGTTAAGTCCCCCTTATTTTGGCGGCCCTTCGATGAAGTCCATCGATATATCTTCCCAAACTTGATGTGGTATCGGCAAGGGCTGCAGAAGGCCTGCTCGTGAAAGTGCCAGATTTTTGTTGAGTTGACCCACATAACATTCTTCCACAAATTTTTTAATATCCTTTTTCATTCCCCACCAATACAGGTCACTCGTGATTCTATTATAGGTTCTCAAAAGCCCAGAATGCCCACCTAATGAGCTGCTGTGGAACTCCTTAAGTAGTGTTGGAATCAACGAGGAAGAATGAGGAAGGTCTAATCTTCCTTTGTATAAGAACCTGCCTTGATTAAGTGAGTATTTATGATGCGACTCTGGATCTTTTTGAAGCTCCTCCTTGATTCTGGGTAGTAATGGATCCATGTCAACTTGTTCCACTATCAATTGCACATCCACAATAATTGGAATTGTGGTAGCTGAGAGTTCAATTGGGGAAGAAATTCTGGACAACGCATCAGCCGCCTTGTTCTCTACTCCGGGTCAGTACTGAATCTCAAACTCATATCCCATCAAGTTAGTTACCCAGCGCTGGAATTCTCCTGGTACTACCCTCTATTCCAGTAGACATTTCAGGCTTCGTTGGTCTGTATGCACTATAAACCGACATCCTAGCAAATAATGCCTCCATCTCTGGATTGCAAGGACCATAGTCATCAACTTTCTTTCATGAGCAGACTTCTGCTGAGATTTTATTGACAATGCTGTAGTAGGGAATGGGTCATCGATTTTGCATCAACACTGCCCCCAGCCCATACCCTAAAGCATCTGTTTCGACAATAAAGACTTTCGAGAGGTTCGGCAAGGCCAGTACTGGCACTGTAGTCCTTGCTTTCTTTAATTGTTGGAGGGCATCCTCTGCTTCCTTAGTCCAACAAAATGCATCTTTCTTTAACTGCCGTGTCAATGGCCAAGAGATTGCCCCGTAACTAGCCACGAAGCTTGTTAAGCCAAAAAAACCTCTGAGTTCCCTAAGATTTTTGGGTGAAGGCCATTGAACAATGGCCGCTATTTTGCTAGGGTCCTCAGCCACCCCTTCTGCTGAGACCAGATGTCCTAAATAGTCCACCTTTTGTTGTGCAAATGAGCACTTGTTATCATTGGTGTAGAGCTGATGCTTAGCCAAGACCTTAAACACTGGTTCCAAATGTTCCCCATGTGATGACAGGTCCTTGCTATACACCAAAATGTCATCAAAAAAGGCCAACATAAACTTTCTCAAATACTCCTTGAATACTTGGTTCATTAAGGATTGAAAAGTAGCCGGCGCATTGGTAAGACCAAATGGCATCACCAAGAATTCATAATGTCCTTCGTGTGTTCTAAATGCCGTCTTGTGAACGTCCTCCCATCTTGCCCTGATCTGATGATATCCTGATTTTAAGTCCAACATTAAAAATATAGTTGCTCCATGAAGTTCATCTAATAGCTCATCAATAACAGGAATGGGTAATCTGTCTGGAACGGTGATTTATTCAAGGCCCTATAATCAACGTAGAAGCGCCAGCTCCCGGCCTTTTTGACGAGCATCACTGGGCTAGAGAAAGGGCTTTTACTGGGCTGAATGATGTCGGCAGCCAACATTTCCCGAACCAGCCGCTCTATCTCATTATTTTGGATATGTGGGTATTGAAAAGGCCTGACACTCACTGGTTCTGTGCCTTCCTAACAGAATGGAATGGTTAGTTTCCCATTCTGGGGGTAATCTCTCTATTTCACCAACCACTTGATTATATCGCTACATTACTTGTTTTATGATTAGAGGTATCTCCTCTTGTGTTTTTCTTTCATTTGCTTCAGGGATATTCCCCAGCCATATCCCCTGCCCCACCTGTTGCAGCGCTTTCACCATTGCCTTGACAGAAGTTCCCCGATTTGCTGAGCCCGGAATCTCCTTTCAGCGTGATCATCGTGTCACCCATTCGGAATTGCATAATTAACAATTTCCAGTTGACTTCCATACTTCCCAGGCTACAGAGCCATTGCATTCCCAAGACTATATCTGTGCCACCCAACTCCAAGGGCAAAAAATCTTCTACCTCTATTAAGCCCTGCATTTCCAGTGTAACCCTTTGCAGATACCCTTTCCTTTGACAGATTCTCCTGAGCCCATAACAATCCCATAATTTGTAGTGGCTGTAATTAGTAGTCCCAACTTCCTGACTAACTCTAGGAAAATAAAATTATGAGTTGCCCCTCAGTCGATCAAAATAACCACCTCATGCAGCCGCACAATGCCCTTAATTTTCATTGTTCCGGGCGTGGTCAAGCCAACAACTGAGTTTAGCGAGAGCTTAACTATCACTGCCACTTCCACAGGCAGTTCCTCCACTAACTCATTGTGGACTGGTCGTCATCTTCTGTGCACTCTCCTTCCTGCACCAACAACACCATTAACTCATGATTTTTGCAACGGTGTCCCACGATGTACTTCTCATCGCATCGGAAACATAGGCCTTTCTCCTGCCGTGACTGGCACTCAGCATCTGTAATTCGTTTTGTTGGATATTCCCGGCGTGGGTTGTTGAATTTTTCCCCCACCATCACTGACCTCCTAGGGAAAGACTCGGTCCATCTTACTTAAAAATCCAATTTGGGGCTGTCAATGATTTAATCCCCTTTTGGGCTGAGTTTTCTTGGGACATTTTCAGCACCAGTTGCGCTCCTCTATGCGTTGGGCCACTTCCATTAGTTGGCCCAACCCTTTTGTGCTTAATAACCTGATTTCAGCCCTAATATCGGGCTGCAGCCCCTTGATAAAAATTCCTTCCAGCACTTCATCCGTCAGCCATTCCCACTACCGGTGCTGCCAGGGCTTCAAACATTCGTCGGAATTCAGCCACTGAACCCTCCTTTGAACCCTCCTGTTTCACTGCCAGGAACTTTTCGCATAGACTGCCTTCCTGAGTTGGCTGGCGCCGCATCAAAAGTTGCTGTTGGAATTGTTCCCAACTGTGGAACGGCTCCGTCCATTGCAGCTAGGATAGAGCATCCCATCCAAACTTACCCCAATTGCTCCCATTTTCTCCCGTTCGGTTAGTCCATTGATTTCGAAGTACCGTTCAGCACGAAATAGCCACCTGTCCAGATTTTCCCCACTGAAAATTGGCATGTCCAATTTCCTAACTCGCCGCCAGTTGTTTTCTTCCTTGCTCTGATCCACACCTGCCAGGATTCCTTTATGATCGGTGTCGACTGATCCTTCAGGCCACTTTTCCCTATCTACTGCCCGTTGTCCAACTCGGTGTATGTTAGGTGGAGCCTGCGTGTCCATGACGCTGCCAGAACCTTTACCTTCAAAATTCTTACTTAACCCTGCCTTTGTATTTAACAATGATGCCACAGCTTTGTGGTGTCTTCCATAGACTTCAAAACTTTGGCCATGTGTTGGGTGAGGTATTCCACTGATTTTTCCAACCCTGGTAACCTCTGCAGTTCGACCCTCACTTCATCTAGCTCCTTCTTTCTATCGCCTCCACCTTACTGTCCGTTTTCTTTTGTGCCATCAAGATGAACAACTCTGATACCAGTTTGATAGGATTCTACTGGAGAATAAAAGAACAAGATATGAATGAAGCAAACTTTGATTGAAACTGAAGAAATGATTACGGAAAGACAACAAATGCTGATGATCTGTTGTGACTCTCAATCTACTCCTCTCTCTTGCTCTTTGATTGCCTGCCTTCCAATTCCCTCCACTTCTTATTTATAGATCTCCTCTAACTAGCTAATCCTTTCTCCACCAGATTCTGTTACTTCTCGCCAGCTCTTCATGCCTTCTTTTGGGTCCTTCTAGAATAAGTAAATCGTATTGGAGGTCTATCAATATCCCATTTAAAAATGACATATTGATAAATGTTGCTTAATTACCACCTAAACTTCTGATAATCAACAATTATGATAGAGAACATTATTGCTTATGTATATCGGAAAGATAACATGTACATATAGGCTATGTTGTTCGGACTCTCCAAAAATGGTGAAGTACCCGTGTTGACACGACATGACACGGATACTAACACGGGATATGGGTCGGATACTTGGTCTTGCACTCGGACACGGCATGGAGAAGACAGTAGACAGCGGCAGAAAAGGGCTCTTATTTTGAGTCTTGTGGTAGCAGGCAGAAAGGGGAAGATGATGGAGAAGAAGAAAGCACAACAGGAGCATGGCAGCAGGCAGAAAGGGAAAGATGATGGTTTCTTTTTGTTTTCGTGCCTATAT
>CAIGRM010263444.1:0-13800 GCA_903798335.1 Fraxinus albicans | reverse complement strand
CCTAGGCGCGCATTAGGCGCGCCTTTTAGTTGGAAAACGCATTTTTCCCATACTTCCCGAATTCGACGCATTTTGGTCGCGTGTCGCGCCTAGGCTCATTTTCCCCTTTTTTAGAACAATGCTCAAAAGTAGGAACTAGGATAAAAAAAACATATATATTTTTCATGAAAAATAAAGTCAATCAAATACACCTTTAATGTTACTAAATTGATCGAATCCATTGAGGGTTATGTAAACTTGCTCTTTGAAAGGAGGTGGCTGAAATTTTAGAAGTCAGCAAACAATAAAGGAAATGGGACTTGGTTTAGTCGAAATTTTACGTATGATTATGTACAAACCTTGGTTTACCGTAGTAGGCTCACGCAAGGTTTCTTTTTCAACTAAATTACATATTTTAATTATTCTGGCGAGTCGAATATGCTCACGAGTCAACTTATTCGAGTCAAATGAATGACTCATACGAGAAAATTACTGTTTGGCTCACGCTCTTGTATCCCCTCGTTAGTGGGGTGAGTTGCTCGCCCGCTTAACATCTCTACTTATGAGTGAAATTAGAGAATTTGTTGTAAAACAAACTTTATGGGGGAAGGTTTATATAATTTTTGAAAAATAGGGGGGTCTGTATGTAATATTTATATACCTTATGGGGGTGTTTACTCAAAAAGAAAAAGGTCATTGTTTAAGAAAAATTGTAGCCACGGTACCAAATCTTTCACATTTTTGCAGACTTTGTCCAAACTTTTCATTTATGTCACCAATGGTACCAAACTTTTAAACAATTCGCACCCGAAGTCCAAATTGACAGAAACTATTAGTTTGACCGTCAGTTGACTAAAAATTAAAAAATCCGACCAATTGTTGACTAATTCTTAAAGGGCAAAATGGTAACTTTTTTTTTTCATATAAAAAAACTAAAATCAAATAATTAAATCAAAAACCAAAAAACCTTATTATCTTCTCCAACCACTCCATCCCATATCACCTCACCCCCCACCCAACCCAAAACGAAAACTGCCGGTACCACCAAACTCACCTCCACCACCGTCCAAGGACAACAATCTCTGGATCGAAGCATGAAATTCACAGCAAGGACTTCAAAATCCAGTTTCGCAGCAAAAAACTCCTCTCAAAGAAGAACAAAATAATTCTAATCCCCCATCCCAATAATAATCTTCCAGAAATCAAAACCAAAATCATCAATTCCAATTTCCATAATTGCAAATCGAAAATTTCCTTCTTCTTCAACAGATTAATAGTTAAACTACAAACAAAAGCTGCAATAATCAGAATCAAGCTCAACAGTTGAAGAATCGAAAGTGCGTTGAACTTCATTTTCTTGTAATCCTCCGGCAAATCTTCATCTAAACACGAGTCGGCTTCATCGATTTCACTTCCTTTTACCTAAAAACTGAGATTTTGTGGTTCTTTGATTCTAGGATTTCTGATTTTTCTTCAACGGGTCGAATAATTGGGACGTTGTTTTGGTTCTAAACAAACTGGATTTTCTCTAGAAAGAAGAGTTGGAGTTGCAGACTAGAACATCTCTATGTTCGGCGTTGGGCCCCGAGTTGCTGCCCGTCTCCACCGTGTTGTCGCTAAAAGGAACGCAGACCTTCCTCGGCGTCATCTGGCCGTAGTTGTTACTCAGACTCTCCTGTACGAGATAAGGGAGACTCGGTCACAAAATCGAAATCCTTGTTTGTTGCAGGACTTAGACGGTGGGGGATGTGGGTTTGGTGGTGCCGACAGTTTTGGTTTTGGGTTGGGTTGGGTTGGGTGGGGTGGGGTGGGGTGGGGTGATTGGAGAAGATAATAGGTTTTTTGGTTTTTGATTTAATTATTTGATTTTTGGTTTTTTTATATTAAAAAAGGGAAAATTACCATTTTGCCCTTTAAGAATTAGTAAACAAATGGTCATATTTTTAATTTTTGGTCAACTAACGGACAAACTTACGGTTTCTATCAATTTGGACTCCGGGTGCGAATTATTTAAAGGTTTGGTACCGTGGAATGTCACAAATGAAATGTTTGGACAATGTCTGCAAAAATGTGAAATATTTGGTACCTTGGTTGCAAATTTCCCTTTTTTTAATGTATGTTTTTGTAATCTGAAGTGCTCTGATACACATTTGAGCCGCCAATCCGTCGCTATTTTTTCTTCTTCACCCTCTTTGAGTAAGCTCCTCGTCGTAATAAACTTCAATTGAAAGAACATTTGTTTTTGAAAACGCTTTCACTGATGTATTAATTGATTGAAGGTTGGTGTTAATGGACTGTAGACTTCTTTCTTTCAATCAGATCAGTGGTTTGGCTTATAATTTCCGTGCTATTGCTGTTCAAAAAAGTAATCCATATCGTCTGTCCTCTTTTACTCGGCCAGGTAACTAGAAATTTGTCCTTCAAATCTATTAAAATTTGTTGATATCTGCTTTTTTATCTTCTGAAAGGTTTATCATTGATTCATATATGCATTATGCATTCGTGAATGTAAAATTTCTGAAACATAAAGTGAAGCAGATTTCTTTATGTCCATGTACTGTAGTTGGTACGTTGTTCTGAGAAAGAGCATCTTTGGCTATGCTTTACAATGTTTACTTATTTCTAAAAGGTGTTGTCGAGATGAATGTTCCAAAATTTGACACAGAATATTTTTTATTAGTCAAATTTGAAAATTGCTAATTCCCTTTTATTTTGTAATACTTACTTCCAGGAACATCAACTTAGTTTATTACTTTAAAGGAAGAAAAAAAGTAACTTATCTACTGAAAATAAAAAGTAACTTCTACTTTTAAAAAAAAAAAAAAATTGAAAATGGGATGAACTTGGTTTTTGACATTTCAATGAGGTTTAATTTTGGAGGAAGATCTTTTTAATTTATATGAGCAGAGATTACAAAGTTGAACAAGAAAATGGCTTAATTTTGTTGACATTACTTGCATTTAATCTGTAAATTACTAAATTGTGCTGAAATTGCACTTGGAAATGCACAAACAAATAACATTCACCTGTGATAAATTTGACTACTAAATAAATAATCCTTAAAGTGGTCCTGGATGTGTAACAAGTTTTTCATTTATAATGTTTAGCTATTATTTTTGCCTGTGGAACAATATTTTTTGTCAGAGAGATATTTATTAATTTGAATCGGCTTTGATTGGGCACTTATGTATCTCTTAAGACATATGAAACAGTTAGCTATGCTCTTTAGATTGTTTAAAGAATGCCAGGCCTTGAATAGGTAGTTTGGTCAGTTATGTCACTTTTAATGCCATGCCTGAGGGCTAATTGGGGCTTTAAAGTTGGAATAGAAATTAGTCCTTTAGAATTTTGCACGTACTTCTAAGAACCTAAGTCTACGTTGGCAATCCAATTCCGTAACAACAAACATGGTTGATGAGTACCTGGCCGTAAACTTCAGGGATCCGTCGGATTAGTTGAGGCACGCGCAAGTTGGCCCGGACATCCACGGTTATCAAAAAAAAAAAGGATCCTTGAAAAGTTACAAGATAGATGAACATTGTTGGGAAGATGACTAAATAATGCAAAGTGGTTTATTTTTTGATCAGTGAAAATTCAAGTGGTTTTGAATTATAGGAATTAAATGTCGTTAACAAGCTAGGTTTTTTAGTAAAATAATGATTAAGGTAATATATAAATGGATTGAATGTTATTCAATCAAAGTTTCAATCTTATATATATATAAATGAATAATTTTTTGTCGCGCTTTCAGTAAATCCGTGTTTACAGAAGTTACATCTTATTACCACATTGTGTCGTGTATATAATGAATCTATGATTTAAATGTGTGCACATCTGGATAGAAACACTATAGTGTCATGCTATTTCTTCTCATCTTCTGCATTTTGTGGTTTCACAGGGCCATTTCATTGCACTCTAAATTGTTCAATGAAGTCCTATAGGCTATCAGATCTTACTACATCCGAGGTTGATAGCCTCAAAGCTCGTCCTCGAATTGATTTTTCTTCCATTTGTGATGTGGTGAGCCTTCGTGTTGTTTAGCGCACCAACTTGTTCTTATAAAATTTGTTATCTTGTTATGTGGACTTCATTGTAATATTGGAATCAATGTTGGATCAGGTTCAACCAATTGTTGATGACGTACGGAGTAGAGGCGATGCAGCTGTTAAAGAGTTGGTGCTCCTTTTCTTCTTCATTTTGATTTTTATAATATTTTGTGACGTTTGAGAAGCGTGGGAAAACTCCTTTGCTATTCAAAATGGAAATATATGTTGATCAACAGAAGGCCATGATACTGTTTGTAGAAAAGCCCTGAGGACAATATTGGAAGCCTTACAAAATTGGGCTAGTTCATGATATGATTATGGTTAAAAGACTGGTTTTAAGCTTCGCTAGGTTCAGAGAACTGCACCCACCAACCTTTTGGGTTATTTTTGTTTTATTCTGGAATCATGGTAGAAATTAATTTGAGGGAGGGTTTTGTTTACTAAAACTAAAGTGTCTGGTTGTAAGGAGCGGGGCTAAATTTCTGATTGTGGTCATGAAAGCTTGAATAGAAGAAGAGGACACATTCTGTGAACCATTTATTAACTTAGGCATCATTAATTGCAGTTGCATCAAACCAGGGAATGCTGATAATGCTTTTATTTATTTATTTATTTTCTATACGTATTTGTCTATCCAAAAAAGGGTGCAAATAATGTTAATAGGTTGTAGTTTTCTCCTGGTTTTGCTAGGGATTTGACCAGGATTCAAAAGTCACAAATTTTTAATTTATGACTTCTATACTATATAATACTTTTAAAGAGTTCATATGTAGCCAGATGTTCCTGGTTTCATTGGATATGCGACACAAAGGCATAATACATATAGAAAATGATTTTAACCTTATCAAGCCTATATGCATCTGTAGGCCTTGTTGGGATGTTCTGCTCAGTTTTCATTTCCTTCAGTTGAGGATGACTGCTATTTATGTTTTTCTTTGACAGCTATACAATGCGATTTGACAAAGTGAAACTAGACAATATAGTCGAGAATGTCAATGAACTTCCCGATCCAGAGGTATCTCTTTTGGACAAAGTTTTCACAAATTCTGCTTGTGATTCTACTTGTTTAGTTGCTCAGTTTTATTATATTACAACTGTTCCGTTTAGCATTCAAGTCCACAAGTTGGTAACCTGTACTTTGATGATTAGCTTGATGCAGCTGTTCAAGAAGCATTTGACGTGGCTTACAGTAATATTTTTGCATTTCATGCTGCTCAGAAGCCTGTAGAGAAAATTGTCGAGAACATGGAAGTAAGTACTTTAACTTTTATGGTAGTTCTTGTATTGGAGTTCGAGGCTAAGTTGCAGTTTCCTTGTTTTCAATTTTGCTAGGGTGTTAGGTGCAAGCGAGTGGCAAGGAGTATTTCAGCTGTTGGTCTCTATGTTCCTGGGGGCACAGCTGTTTTGCCTTCAACTGCTTTGATGCTTTCAGTTGTAGGTGACTCGAGTTAACTATATATTATTCTGTTTTGGATTTATTGATTTTCATTTCATGTTGCTTGATTGATGTGGGATTTCTTCAATCAGCCTGCCCAGATAGCCGGGTGCCAAACTATTGTACTGGCAACTCCTCCTACTCAAGATGGCAGCATTTGTAAGGTAATTGTTCTCATCTAGTCAGCTTGATTGAATACGACGTTGATGTATTTCTCACCAGCCATGTTTGCAGGAGGTCCTTTATTGTGCCAAGAAAGCTGGTGTTACTCATATTCTTAAAGCTGGAGGTGCTCAGGTTGGAATGCAGTATATTTTGTGATTATAAATTGTGATTTTATGGAGATTTTTTCTGATATTTCTGAAATTTGTCAATAATACGTGCAGGCCATTTCTGCGATGGCTTGGGGAACCGAATCTTGCCCTAAGGTATCAGTTTCTGCATGATGTGTGCGTGCGTTCACTATAACATACCCATTGTAGTAGCAACCTACTTTTGGTTCATAGAAGCTCACAACTCATCATATTCGGAGCCAGGCTTTGACATGAGTTTTAATTCTCGCAGCAACTTTGTAATTTATTAGTATCAAATTTTGTTGGTATTGTCATTTTGCATACACTGCCACTAGTGGTGCATTTCATCCTGCCTTCTGTCTTCTCTGCATTACTGAATTAGCTATCAACTTTATGGGACTATCTGTTTGCCAACATCATAATACTTATTTACTTTTACAGAAGAATCACAAGTTTCTACCTCCGCAAAAATTCAGCCTTATTCTCTATATATTTGGAGTTGGCTACATAAATTTTTTTCCTACTTGTTTGGTTCATTACTAAATCTAATGTGTTGGAGAATCTGAAGCAACCACAACACACGAGATTGTAGCCTACTAGTATATATTATAGAGAAAAAAATGAAAAAAAACAGATGTAGGCGCCTGGATTCTATCAGATGTGAGTAGGTCTTCGAAATGAAACTTAGAATATAGAAGAAACATTAACACGCTTGTGGACACACAAAAAGAAAATTGAAAAGTTAATTTATGGCATTGGAGGATGGGTCATGATACTTTTTTTATCATCTTTTTTTCCCTGCTTTGTCACAGTATGTTTTTATTTTAAGATTCTTGGTTTTGGAATTCTTTCGAAAAATTCAATAGAAAAGACTATTTCCCATTAATGAGTCGTCTGAGCACCAGTCAGTTGAACATTTCATGCCTTGCCAGATAACACTGCTCTTAAATAAACAGATGATCAAGTTAATAGGATTTTCAGTGATTCTGCAGGCTGTCTTTTGCTGTTGTGAGGATTTGATAGATGGATTTCATCAGATGCTGATTTAACTTCCTTGTTGTAGAGCATGTTTATTATCTAGGGAAGAAGCATCTTTGCTTCTCCCTGGTTGTATTTTGCTCCAACTACTTCTATTTGCATTTGTATGTATGACTGGCAAAACCACTGCCCTTGCCAACATGAAGGGCATTTGTCAGCTACCCAAAATATATAAACCCTTTTGCCAGGAGTTTGCTAAATACTTATTAAAATTTTATCAAATGGCAATTTGACGTGCGTACCGCATATGTGTTAATCTGACACAGATCCATGATGTCCATAATCCATCTTTTAACTAATAAGTGACTAGTTTTGCCATACCCAGTCTAACTTATGCAGGTAGCACCTTCTGTGTGGCATTTATGCCAATTTACTTTGTTAGTATGCATACCCATGAAAATGTGCTGGAGTCTAAAACTCACTAACAAAATAATAAGGCGAATTAAAGAGTAATGATCTATCATCTATACTACCAAGGAATCTGCACATATCAAGAATTGCGATAATTATGAGAGCTCTATTGGTGGAGTGTAAAATATAGGTACTAGGACCCACATGCAACAGAGTTGTCCTTTTGAATAGTGGTTTAAGCCCTCTCTAGGATCCAAGATGATATCCACCATGCTACGAAAACAGATTTAGTGTCATGACTCATCCACTCCGAAGCTCATAACAGTGCAATTAGAATTATGTAGGGAAAGGTTCTCTCTCCTTTTTTTAAAAAAAAAATTGGCCAAAAAAAGATTAGTCCATTCCAAAAACTCATCTCAGTCCGACTCTAAATTTTATCCCACACTAAAATCTAATTCTACTTCCACCCTTGGGCAAAGGTATAAGGTTATGCTATAGGAACATGAGATTTATTCAAGACCGAGTCGTGCATTGTAGGTCCATGTGCACAGGTCACATCTTGGCCCTCCACTGTCCCAGAGCGTAGGACACCTAGATCCTAGACCACCTTTTTTCTTTTTTCTGTCGTAGGTTGTCTATCTAGAGCAGTGATTTGCATGATTAATGTATTCATTGTGTACTTCATTTCAAACTTGACTTGTGCATTACTGTGTACTTCATTTCTTTGAAGTAAAAACTCATCTTGAGCTGTGTATTCTGTCTTCTACAATCATCTGATGAATTTCGTTAATCCATCCCCATGCTTTTTGCTCAGATATCTGCTGCTATCATTGCAGGTTGAGAAGATATATGGACCTGGTAATCAGTATGTTACAGCTGCAAAAATGATCCTCCAGGTAATAATGAATTTTACTTACCTTATTTCCTGATTGAAACTATGTTATATTCTGCACTGTATTTCAGTTTTGCTGCCAGGTTGCTAAATCTTTATTTTTTTCTTAACAGAACAGTGAAGCTATGATTTCGATAGACATGCCTGCTGGACCATCAGAAGTGCTTGTCATTGCAGATAAACATACCAACCCTGTTCATATAGCTGCCGATTTACTTTCACAGGTGTCTGCTTTTTGGAGTTTTATCCTTCAGTTTGTTTTCTGTGAATTTCTGTTAGTTTTAGTTAATGAAAGTAGGTGTGAGTATTATGTTTACATCAGTTACAGAAGTTCACGATGAATTTGACGAGTTATTTGACTATATGATGACCATATAACAGAAAGATAACTGAAACCATCAAGTTCTTTCTCTTGTCACATAAAGATACCTTCTTATAGGCTTCTCTTTTTAAATGTCACATTGTCTTCTTTCCTGACCTTGCAAAACATCATGTTGCTAATTTCAGGCTGAGCACGGCCCTGACAGCCAGGTTGTTCTTGTAATTGCTGGAGATGGTGTGGATCTAACTGCTATTCTGGATGAGCTCAACAAGCAGTGCCAAAGCCTGCCAAGGGGAGAGTTCGCTTTAAAAGCACTGAGTCACAGCTTCGCTGTTTTTGCACATGATATGATTGAGGTTTGTCCTCTAGTTTTTGGCAGTGTGATAACAGACTACTTTAATTTATATAATTTCCAACTTGACACTATAATACGAAAGATCATTTGAACAATATGTACCATTTTTCATTGCAGACATTTGAAGATCAATGATTACTGATTAGAGTGTAAAATTACATTCCCTTTTGTTGGGCATTTTAGAAAATGAAAGCTGATTCTTTTCTTTTTTTAAGAACTCTTCTGCCCGAATTTCAATGTTAAGTTGGACACATTATTTTCAAAAGTGTGAGAAGTTATGCCTTTAATAATTAACTACGCTCATTCATATAGGCAATTTCAAGAACTAGTTTATTGCACACTGACACAGAGAGATGTTTTCTTGGTTACTTTGTTTACTTGCGTCTTGGTTGATTTTATTTTCTCTTTGCATGTATGGTTCATCCGAGTCTCAATCTGTTCCAAAATTACACTTATTGTTTGGATTTACAGGCTATCAATTTTTCTAACTTGTATGCACCTGAGCATTTGATCATCAATGTGAAAGATGCTGAGAAGTGGGAAAGTTTCATCCAGAATGCAGGTAACTATTATCCATGTTCTTCTGTCTATCTGATGTTTGCTTCTATGAAATCTAGGTCATTTTCAGAATTCATATTTTATCTTTTGCCACATTTGTTTCAATAACCACTCTTAGTGCATAAGTTCTGAAATTTTATTAGTAGGCCTTTTTTATTCATTACTGCTGGCAGGTTACTTTTTTCTCCTCAATATTTTTAAACATGTTGCTTTCATCCATCCTTGATCAATTGCATATGCTATGTATATGTAGTACAACTTTTAGCATATGGTGATCCGTGTCTGCATTAGTTAATTACAGACTTTATACTTACTATTGGAATTCTGAATAATCAAAACACTATCTGCAGGTTCTGTATTTTTGGGTCAGTGGACACCCGAGAGCTTAGGAGATTACGCGAGTGGAACAAACCATGTTCTTCCAACGTATGGTTATGCACGGATGTATGGTGGTGTCTCTTTAGACTCGTTTTTGAAGTACATTACATTCCAGTCACTGACAGAGGCAGGGTTGAAGAAGCTAGGCCCTTATGTAGCAACTATGGCTGAAGTCGAGGGTCTGGACGCCCACAAGAGAGCTGTGACCCTCAGACTAAAGGACATCTAAAATGAAAATTATGTCGATAGACAAGTTGACCTCAGAAGAATAGAGACCATTGTTGTAGATTTTTATCTCTTCGGAAATGATAAGCGAATTGCTTTTTAGATGGATGCAGTTTGCGGTCGCCCAGATTTGAGTGTGCTTTGTAGCTGCGTACAATTATTCTGTATGAAATTCTTTAGATATTTTATAAAACGAAAAAGAAAAATTCTGGAGAAATTTCAAGGGTACAATTGACATTTTTTGGTGATTTAAAGTTAACAATTTACACTTTGTACTTAAATTCAGTGGTTATTCATTTGTGTGTTTATTGGCATATTGAAAATTGTTGTTTACTATTACAAATAAGCTATCACTTAGAAGATGACTCCTTTGTTGGGAAGACGTGGTACTCATTTTTGAGTGTGTAGTGACTCAAGGTTCCCGATTCTTGTGCCTTTTAAGGTATTCTACACATCCATCGAAAATGGTCAATGTCGAATATGAGCTGCGGTAAATAGGATCTGGGGATATCGTTGGAGAACAATGTCGAAAATTGAGTAATGAGAATAGATAATAAAAATGCAGCTTAGGTGCAGACAAATTCTATACAGTAGCCTTTTATCCTCCAGTACTGCACCGTAAAATTTAATCAGATGCCTTGAATTGGTGACTGAATTTCTGTTGGAATCTTGGTGCGGTGAAGCCTGGACTTGAGCTGCAACTGCAGATTCCAGATCTCATCTTCAACAGAAGGCCTTTCAGATGGTTCATTTGACAGGCACCTCACACAAAGCTCTATTAGGATTTCAGTGAATCGTCCCAGCATTCCTCGTGCAATGCTGAATCAACTATACTCCGCTGAGCTTTATCATCCGCTGGTAGGCTTACTAACAACTGAAGAAGAATCAAGAAAGATCGAGTAGGATTAGTGTTGTCCTATGAAGAATTCCTGATGTTACTTAAGTTATGAAAAGTGTTATTTTAGTATGTTCTTACTATAGACGCCCTGCATCAAATCCCTAATGTAGTGAATGGTGGGCAAGAGTTCTTGAAACAGTAATGAACCGAATTGAATGGTGAAAGGGGATTATGTAGACGATCCCAAACTTGTTGAGAATAAGACTCAGCTTGTTGACCTCGATTTTTATATGAGTGACGTGGCTAACAGATTCCGACTCCCCATGTCCATGTAGCTTTTCCTATATAATTGGACAAACCGTTAGGACAGGTGACCAATCTCTGACGGTGGGAAAGGTGGCTGCAACCACTCTAACGGTCAAGTCAATCCTTGTAAGGGTATATATTTGGGTGTGGGACGTGCTTAAGACGTGGGCCCCTTATATAAAAAGGGCTTCAGATTCGGGGAGATGTGTAGAGAGTAATAAAAGCAAAGTTATAACTTGAGAGTCTAAATTTGCATTACTTTTGAATGACACAATGTTTGAGTTTTTATAGTAGAAGGAAATGAGTAAGAACCGTTGGATGAAGAGGCATGTGGCCCTTGTCATAGGTATCGATTTGTTAGTTTTAGGCTTAGGTGCATTTAATATTGTGACCGTTTGTAGCCCTAGGCCCGACACAAAGGGGCTAGACTTGACATGTTGGCTTGGTAGAATGGCTGCTGCAGTGTGTTGTTACATCAATCATAAAAGGAAGATCTTGTACGGAAAATTCTCTGCAACACTTCTACCTGCCTCGCTTTATCCTTAAGAGTTTGGTCCTTTATATGGTTTCGGCCTCTCGAGAGAGGTTTGGCCAAATTGCTAAATGGGCAGAATGAAGTGGAGTGCAGGTCCAGGTTTGTTTGCTGTGTGGTTGCTATGTGACCATACTTAGAGCTTCACTGGAAGAGGCGTAACACATCTTGTGGATGGCAATTGACGACGTCGTATTGGTGTGACATCATTCTGCCCACAATGATCTCAAGTAAGATTACACCAAAGTCGTAGACATCATTTTTCTCCCCAAATCTCAACCTTCTCACGATAGAACGATGAGATATATCTATTATAATCTCATAGTCAAGTACAAAAATGAATCTCCAATCAATATATAAAGCCAAGTAATGCCTCAAAAACACTGCATAATCAATGAAATGAAGTCAAAATCACTTACTGATAAGCGTGCTGAAATATAAAAGCTTCTCATCAAGATTAAGTGCATAGATAGAACAAATACATATGCATTGGTCCACAGTTGTCCTTTGATCCATGAGAACCGTTTTCATCCTGAATCGCATCACAAATAGGCAATGCCAGTAATCATCTTTGAAGTTAACGTAAATCACACTCCTCGTGTTCTTTTAGTACTCCACATTCTTGTACTTGTGCCTCTGCATAGCTTCCATAAGTTGAAGGGTAAATCACAACAATAGTCTCAACCTTCCTCCTCCTTTTTTTTTTTTTTNCATAAGTTGAAGGGTAAATCACAACAATAGTCTCAACCTTCCTCCTTTTTTTTTTTTTTTTGCGACAAATAGATCCCAAATCTTCAATTAATTAGCAGCTACCGTCCTCATAGACGGTTTCCATCCAAAAATTCCATTAGTTAACCTTAATTGAACGAATTTACCCTCCATTTAACTTAAAAAGAAAGAAGAAAAATGAAAGGAAAAAAAGTTCTCCCTCATTATAGAGTAGTCGGCGTTATTTTGGGAACGGTGCCAACTGAGATTGCCACGCGGTCTTAGGGTTGGGGTGGGGGTGATATGAGGGAGAAGAAAATTTTATTTTTATTTTATTTTTGTTTATTTAAAGTGAAGGGCAAATTCACCATTTTAGAATCACAAATTGGAAATTTGGATGAAAACTATCCACGAGGATGGTAGCCGCAATAATAGAAGTTTGAGGATTTGTTTGTTGCAAAAAAATGTTGGGGACGTGACTGCAAATAAGTGCAAAAATTGAGGATGGTGGAAGTAAGCATTTATTGCATTATAGATTTATAAATTGAATGGTTGGTTTCCATTGCATTTATTTTATTTCCTATTTGTGCCTCAATTAAAGGAATACGTTACTACACATATGCTTATTATTTTGTGACTCTCTACCTAACAATGCTTGCATGTATTACTACTACTATAGAATTTGATATTGTCAATTAGGATCATTTGAGAATTGATCTATTCTGTTTTTCGCGCCACCGAAATCATTAACTTCCAAATGGATAGAAATGAAGTGAAGTACGGAAAACAACATAAAAGAGGAAAAATTGCAGCCACGATACCAAACCTTTCATTAGTAGCAGACTTTGTCCAAACATTTCATTTGTGTCATCCATGATACCAAATCTTTCAAAATGTCACAGTTGAAATCCAAATGGAAAAAAACTGTTATTTTGACAGTTAGTTGACCGAAAAATAAAAATTTGACTAATTTTGACCAAATTAAAAACGGTAAAATGGTAAAATTATATCTTTTCATAAAAATACAATTATGATAATTAAATAAAAAATCTGCACCCCACCCCCAAACCCACCTCCCCAAACTTCTTCTTCACGCCAACCCACCCCAACCAACCCCACCGAGCAAAAACCAGTAGCCATTGCCACTTTCGATTGTAACATACTCAATGAGCAATGTACGAGGCCAAATCGAGGTTGTCGACATGGATGAGTGATTGGACACATTTGTGGAGGTTGAGGCAAGAACCAACTCCATTGGGTTTTGGTGGGGAGGGATTGGAGCGCAGGGCATAAAGCGGGAGCTCAATGCGTACGTGGCGCGCTTGTGGCTATGACGCTAAGCAACTACCTCTTCGACGGAGGATAAGCCGTAGTGTTGATGATGAAGAAGTAGTTTTAAATTGATTATTTAAGATATTTGTGGTAGATTTGGGGGATTGACAGGAGTTGATGTCGGCGGAGGCGGAAGTGGAGAAGGATTGGAAGGGGGATTGAGTTTCTAGGTAGTGTTGTAACGTTGGCCGCTGGTAGTAGTGGTGGTTTTG
>CAIGRM010263412.1:0-13741 GCA_903798335.1 Fraxinus albicans | reverse complement strand
AAATTTAAATAACGAGCATAATTCCCAATAATCTAGCCCAATTTCTTGCAATGCATGAATTTTAATTTATACCTGACTAAATCTCACATATCACAAACACAATTCACAAAACAAATATCCAAAGCAAATTTACAAATCACATATTGACAAAAGCACAAATTCAAGATAACTTCAAAATGACTAAAAGGTTACAGAAGCAGACGGATTCAACAATTCAAAAATCACAAATTCACCGGTTCTAAGATTTATAAAATTATCTATTCACTGTTCACATGCTCAAATATAAATAACTGAAAATGAGTCACCGACGGGAAGAAAAATCACTAAATCAAAAATGTTAATGTACTAATCTTATCACTCAGTTTATGGCTTGAACCGTTACTGGTGGACGGCTGTGGACGACGATAGCAAGTAACAAGACGAGAAGCGAGAGTAGGCTGATTCGTTTGCGATTTTTTCTTTCCGATCGAATAATCACCAGCAAGAAGGAGTCAATGATATAGTTTTTGAATACAATCCTAATCAATGAAAAGAAAAAAAATATTTGAACTCTAAATCATGGCTAAGATCCAAATAAATTAAACAAGTATACGAAATATAGATATAACAAATACATGCAAAAAGGACTCTATTTCGGTATAGAAGTGTTCGATGGAGAGAGGTGGAGAGAGACGTGGAAGGGCTTATCCGCTTACCAGGAATTTGATAGAGATCTAAAGAAACTGGTGGGTTCTAGGGTTTTTTTTGGAATGAAGGTCGAAAGGAAATGAATTAGACCAATGGAAGGAAACGTGGTTTGGTTTTGGGTTTAACAATTTTTTTGTCCAAAATTTTCAAGTAAAGGGTGTTGTTGTAAAGGTAACCCCAATTTCTCCACCATTGTGATACTAGGCAAATTGGATATGTGTCCTTATCAATTGCAAGACTGCATACCTTACTACTGACATAACACCGATTTTGAGAAATATTTCCCCAATCATAATTCATTCTCTTATGTAGGTGTAATCACGAAGACTCAATAGAATAAGGAAATTAGATAATTGGATGAGTGAGTAATTTAATCCAAAAAAGTGGTTCTTGAATTTGTGATTAAAATGGAAGAAATAGATTTTTTGAAATTGGAATTGATATTAGGGTATTGAACAATTTCCAAGAAACCAGATTTTTTTGGACTGTACGGATGAACAGTAAATTTTATTTTTTTTCTTTTTAAATTCAAGAATCAACTACGATAACAACGAAACAAACGGAAGTTGATTTGAGCTCAAATTGAGCACAAAAACAATTTTTGAAATTTTTTTTTTATTTTTTTGGATCAATGACTCAAAATATTACTGGACACAAGAACATGAAGAACGAATAACAAAAGAAAACTAAGACTCAAAGAAATGTTTTTTAAAAAAGATAGAACCTGAATTTGGAGCCCAAGCTCTGATACCAAATGATGAGAAATCGGGTAGGAAAATCACATGGAACTCGCGAAATTGATTTGAAAACGTCGGGAAAGCCCAAATCTAGGTTGTAGACGATAGAATCTCGACCCGAGACTCACGATTTAAGAACCTAAGGTATATTAAACCTTAGACCCGTTGATATGCGAAAACAAGAACCTCGATTTGCGAACGCCACAAAGGGTGCCTAATCCTTTGATAAGTTCTATGGATGAACGCCACAAATATTCAACATATTTGCTAAGTTCGAAATTTCATGGAAGAACCCATGGAGAGAAAAATCTCAATTTTTATTCATAATGTCAAAAACTTTCTTACAATGTAAAAATAAATCATATTTATACCAAGTATGCAAACCCCTAGAAAGTACGAAATATCTCGAAAATATTCTAAAAAATATTGTTAAATTAGAGTTCTAAGGAAAGTAGGAAATTCGCGGAAAATAGAATATTCTGCAAAAATTTTGGCATATGCGACCGCATAGGCCATTTGCATGCGATCACATAGGCCGCATGAAATTGCCCATGTTGCTTGCGGATGGTGGCTATGAGATCGTATAGCTTGGGTAACTATGCGGTCGTATAGTTACTCGTCTTGGCCCTTTCTTCCTTTGCTTCGAACAAATTGATCCAATTCGATTCGACTTTCAACATGGCACTTGACCCTTGACATGTTGTCTTCAATATTTTGGACTTCATTGCTTGAAAATGTAAATGACCAACTTTATCAGCTCTTTGAAATCTCGAAGTTGGCTCTATTCTCTCTCCAACATGCTTCGGATTCTTGATAAATAGTGGCGCACCCCAGAGCATATCAAAACATATGGCCATCAAGTAAAAGAATCAATTAATATTATAAAATAACAAAATAGTCCCCATGGTGGGTGTATTGGCCCAGATGTCTTCATGAATTCTTTATAAAAAAGTAGGAGATTCAATATTGACCTTTGTAGCCAAGGTCTAATAACTAACTTGTATTACAAACAAGTTACACATGGATAATCATTAGGTAAAATAATTTTCGGTTCTTTAAAGGATTCCATATAAGTTGTTTATTATTCGACACATCATTATAGCTCACTGATGTCCAAGCCGATCATGTCAAGGTATAAAACCTTTTGGGTTAACGAACTTTCGGTTCGTGACCATATTTAATTCCATCAGTTTTATAAATGTATAATACATGCCGATGTGAGTGTATAAAATTTTTCTTTTATCTGTTTCTGGCTAGATACAAAAGAAATTATGTAACATTATTTTCTTATATCGTCTCAATATGATATCTATTACATCAAATATATTTAAAACTAATTTGCTAGAATAAAATATATCGTCAATATATAATTTTGTATTATTTGAGAAAATAATATAAACTCTTCCGGAGCTTTCAACGATATTCGATACACCCGATATCGTATTAACATTATTTTCTTCTAATGTTAGTTTCAAAAAAAATTTTATTTGTCTTGAAAAATATTATATATAATTGCACTATCAATCAAACGGGTATCTTGACAATTCATCATGAATCTATAACAAAACATTATATTTAAAAACTTGAATTTAAATTTAAAAGAGTGAACATAATTAAATATTATGAAATTAACGATACATAATAAAGTTTCAATTTTTTTTGCGAAAAGTAAAAACATATTTCAAATTGAATTCTTAAAACAAAGGAAAATTCTAAAAAGTAAAGTAATAAATATCTTCCATTACACCACCCCCATTCAGATAGTCAATATTCTCATTTAAATCTGCAAAGAAATCAGAAACTTCTAAATGAGTCACATCAATTGGACCATCATAATCAACAAAAATTGTCTCTACTTTTTTATTTCCTTCATTAATTTTTGATAGAGATCCACAAGATGTTTTGCGTATGACAGGTAAATGTCAAATGCCCTTTATTCCACATCTAAAGAAACTTACTTCATGCTCCTTTTTAGATGTGTTACTTTCGTTTGCTTTGCGTCTTTTGAAATTCTTGTCTTGTTGTATGTAGCTTTGTTGATTATTTTGTCCGCGGTTTATTCCACATGCACGTCTAAATCTGTGTACACGTCCTTGTCTTGATATTGCATTTGCTTCAAGCAATGCAGTACCGTTTACTTCATGCAATGGTACAGTTGCAGACGTAACTCATGATTTTTCATCAATAGATCATTATTTTGTTAATCCACAAGTAGGGAAGATATGAGTTTTGAGTACTGTTTGAAACCACGTTCGCAATATTGCTGCTGCAGGAGCACATTTGAGACGTGAAAGATGGAAAAGTTTTCTTATTCTGAATAGTTCAGAATTGTACTAACAAACAGTTTTGAAGTCTTGCAAACGAAGATACATCATTTCGTAGCGAGCTTTGGGGAGGACTATAATCTTGTGATGATCAAATCTTTTAGTTAATTTTTTCCAAAGAACTTGTAGATCTTTCTCATTCAGATATTTAATTTTTAATCCATCGTGAAGATGATAACGAAGGAAGATGATTGCTTTTGCACTTCTAGGAGGAATTCTTTGTTTTCTTCTTTTATTGTCTCTCTCAGACCTTTTGAGACAAGATGTATATCAGTATTGAGTATCAATGACAGATAGATTTTGCCAGATATGTCAAGTGCAGCAAACTCAAGTTTTGTAATATTTGTCATTTGATTAATTACACAATAAAACAAAAGTGAATACAATTAGTTTCGAAAAATATGATTAAAAATAACATAATAGTTAATCAAGTAGTCAATATCAACATGACATAAATTACGTGTTTTTCTTAAGTGATAAACACTAATTTAAAATAATAGATTCTTCGAAACATGTACTACTTTGGGAGCACGTTGTATCTTACTAGTACTTATTCAAGAAAAATATATCAATATTCTTCTGGAATATTAAAAATATAATTTATACTTTTCAGGAGTAAGAAATATTCTTTTGAAATATTAGTCATAATGTTGTGTTACTCCATTATCAACAACATGATTGATTATTAATTTAATGTTTATAAAGGAACATCTAAAAATATTTAATCAATTTAAAAATATTAATTACCATATAGATAGAATGTGATATAAACATTAATTACCAAACATTCATTAGGAAAGAAAATCTCAATGATACTTGACTTCTTGGGTGCACACGAAAAAAATACAAGATCTTATTACATGTACATAAAAATTTACATAATAAATTATGTAATGATGTATGACACTCGATCATTTGCTAGTTTCAAAACTATCAACTTTTTCATCCAATTTTTTCCTCTACATCATATTATGTAATTCATTATATACAATTTTTTATGTACAAATAGCAAAATTCAAAAATATATATTATGCCTTGAATTGATTTCTTGGGTGTCATGAATAGACTTCATTATGCTTGACATTATGATTGCGTGAATTAAATGCATGAACTAAATGATGATAGGCAAACATTAATTTCATAATTTAATGCTTATAAAAAAAATTTCATAATTGACGGTGACGACGACAAATAAAAAAAGAGCATTTAATGCTTTAAATAATTCACATGAATAAATGAACCAGAATTGATAAACACAAATTGATAAACGTGTTATCTGTGTATGTATATATATAAAAAAATTCACATGTTATCAAATTAATTTTGATACATGTGATAGATGATTATGTTTTAAAAAAGAGAAATGATATTCATCCCCACTGGAGATGCATCATCAATCTATATGGCGTTAATGTGGCATTAAATGATAGGTGAAATTAAATAAGTCATTTAATTTCACCTATCATTTAACCAATCATTTACATCCACATAAACTGGGGATGCATCCCACTGGGGATGAATAACATTTTTTGACTGGGTATGCATCCCCAGTTTATGTGGCGTTAATGTGGCATTAAATGATAGGTGAAATTAAATAAGTCATTTAATTTCACCTATCATTTAACCAATCATTTACATCCACATAGATTGGGGATGCATCCCCATTGGGAGTGAATAGCATTTTTCTTTAAAAAAATTAATACATTCACTAAATTTTGAAGAATTAAGATTTCGTGTTGACAACGTGTTATGAAAAGAGAGAATATAAGTCAATAGGATTATGTGTATTATAATGAAAATCAAAATCCTATATTTATAGGGACCTATATTTATAGGGAAGAATTATGGATACAATATTAATAGTTTTTAGGATTGTAGAGTTCAATTGTCATTCATTAATAAACTTATAATTTACAACACTTTTTTTATTTCTATTTACTACATTTTTCTCGTAAAAAGACGTTCGACTTGACCGAACATCCAACCAAAACGTTGTACACATGCAATGATGCTCATTCAATTTGTTTCCTTTTTACATCCGAAGCACCGCCTAAATGGAGGTGATATAGTTCGATTGTGCCTCGATTCATCGATGTGTTAAATTTTTAGAAGTGGGACAAAAGTTGATTGAGGTGTGTTGGTAGTTGATACAAGGGATGACACGAATGGTTTTCTTAAATAGATTTTTTTTTTTTTTTTTAATTAGCGTTGTTGTTATTTAAACAAAATGTGGCTTTTTAGCATTAATGTTCAAACTACGAAGATCTCCTTTTGAGGCTTATGAAAATAATAGAGACACACCATCATTTTTCAAACTTTTTGGGAACGTCTCCTCTCAACATAAATTCTGTTTTTATCCCCTTTCTCCTTATTGATAATATTTATTTTCTTAATTTTAATTGAAACAAAAACAAATTGTTTTTATTTGAAAAATGTTTATTTATTTTTTTATCTTTTTGTACATAGTAATTTCATCTTAATCATATTTTTGTGAATTTTAATTTCATAAAATGAACAAATTAAAATTAATATAAAATATTTATTTAAAAAAAAACTGAAAAGAAACCTGAGCTATAAAAAATAAAGTTTTTCTTTATTTTTTTAAAAAACATTCTCCGAGAAATCACTATTCCAAAATATATTTCCCCCCAACCATGGGGTTCAAACGTGGGGTTAATATTATTATAATATTACTTTAGTTTTTGTAATATTATCATAGTATAAATGTCAAGTATAAAAAAACTAAAAAATAGAGATGCTATTGAATCTATATCCAAAATATTTAATGAGTTTTTTTATTTAGCTTTATAAATTATTTTTAAAACATTTATGTATTTTTAATTATTAATCATTGTTAATCATATTGCAAAAAAAAAAAAATCTCAATTTATAATTTTATAATAATACACATAATGGTACTTTTTTTTAACTAAAATGATCTTTTCTAAATTAAAAGAAAAAATATCATAATAACTACTAAGAAAGAAATAAATATAAATTGTATATAATAAAATAAAATAACAATTTCAAAATAGTATAGAGGAGTAAAACGGAAAAATAAATATTTACTTTTTGCTAAGAGTGGGGAATTTGTTACCAAAAGTAAACTTCAGGATAAGATATTGAAAATGGAAGCGAGTTTTTGTAATTGTCATAGGCCTCACGGGAGGTATATATAATTTGCTCTTGAAGTCTTGCTTTTAATTAATGTTGGGCAAAAATCAACACAAATCATTTAAATCGATCAATCCAACCCAGCCCGACCCGACCCGACCGACTTGGGTGGATTTTTGTAGTAAATTGGATTGGGTTTGAGTTTGATAGTCAAAATTTAGGTCAAATTTGGTTGGGTCGTGGGTTCCCATGAAACCATTTTCTATCGATACATGGAGGACCGTCGCCTTCACTTTATGCTCTCTTTTGTAAAAATCCAAAAATTACAACCATCTTCCAATCAATCAACAGTCCTCCACAATCCTTTATGATTCTCGAAGTTAGTCGATTGATGCGACAAATTGGCAATTTTATTTGGAGTCAACTACGTAATCGGGTACCTTCTAATGCTGGCCATCATGTCTTTTAATGCAAACGTACTTATTATAGTGATGGTGGAGTTTGTAATTTGGTACTTAATAATAGGGGCAAGATAAAAATGTGGTGGTGGTAAAGGAGGAGAACTTATGTTATCGTGTTTTGAATATTTGATTGAAAAATATTGACACATCCAACCCAACCCAAACCTATCCAAGCTAGATTGGTTTAGATCGAGTCGGGTTTCAAACCTGAACACATTGGTTCGGTTTGATTTCTCATCAAACCCAACATGTTGAGTTTTGTTCGGGTTCGGTCCGAAACATCCTAATCCACACCCACCCCTACTTTTAATAAAATGTGATTATATTATTTCATGACGTATTTTTATAAATGTACTACATTTTAATTTCGTTAAAGGTCTTTAACTTTTATTTATTGTCATATTTACCCTCTCTAACTTATCATCACAATCTTATCCTTAATATTTTATTAATGTCCTTGATGATTTTGGTTAAAAAAATCGGTTGTTAAAAAGGAACAAATATGGAATCACAATTTTGATGAAAATGGAAGTTTGATGATGATAATGGATGAAAAAACTTGGGTATAAAAGTGTGACAATTAGTAAGAATTATGAACTTTTCATGCCATTAAAGTGTGGTGCACTTATAAAAAATGTGGTTCGAATATATTATTATTGACAATGTTTTCTCCAATATGACCAATTCTCAATATTATAATTGAAAGCGATTTAAGAACCATACACGTATAATAAACAGAAATTTACAAAATACACTCTTCATTTAGAAATATTTACAAAATGTATCACTATACAAAAAAAAAAAACAAATCACACCTTATATATTAATTTATGGAACATTTTACGTACCGTTTGTTGAATTATTTTGTTATCTCTTAAAGGTTAATTACTTGAAGATTATACTTTGAATGAAATGCTTTTTTCTTTCATCTTCATTTTCTTTAAACTACAACTTGGAAAAAAAAAATTTAAAGAATTAATAATGGGTTAAAAAATAGTAAAACCTTCATTTAAAAATTTTCCAACATTATAAAATGGACAAATGGAATTATTATTTGTCATCATGTAAGTAACAAGTTATGTTAAATAAATAATTTTTCAAGAAAAAAACAAGGAAAATAGTATATGATAGTATTTATTATTCTGCATATTAAAATGAATTTATTATTTATTTTAAGATTCATACTATAATTTTATACAATTTTGCAATTTGATTTTCAAGAATCCAATTTTTATTATTTTTGTATTGATGATTTTTTTTTTTTTTTGTTATTACGAGAAACATTAATAATAGAAGATAAATATAAATATTATCGAAAGAATATATAGTTCTGTGTGATTAATGAAATTAAAAAATGTCACGATAATAGTGTATTGAATATACTTTAATTAATAGAAAATTAAATTATGAGAAAGATAGAATTAAGAGCGAAAAGTTACCTTTTTTTTTTTTTGGATGAAAGAGTAATAGGAATTACAATTTTGAAGAATAATAAATGGTATAAAATGTTATGTAAATGCTTTTTTATTTTTTATTAGAGGTATTTTGGTCTGTTTAGTCATTTATAATGAGAAATTTATTTGTAAATATTTCTATTTTTCCCTCAAAGTGTGTACCTATAAGTAGAATTCTGCATGCAAAATGCAATTTTGTAAAATATGGTATGAAAATTGCAAGGGATATTTTGTAAATTTTGATTAATTATTAAATTTAATGAGTGCAAGAAACCAAACATGTTACAAGTCTTGCCTAAATCATTATCTTTTGCATCACTGAGGGATCAAATCTCGCAGCTTTCCAAAAGGAGAAAATGTTCAAGTCCCTAGTTGATGATCAGAAGCATATTGCTCATTAGCCTTTTGACTTAATTCAGTGAATAATTCTACACAACCATAAGACACTTTCTTTCATAATTTTAAATATTTCTCAATTGAGAAATAATTGAAGCCGAACATAATTATGTGGTCGAACTGTCATAAGGCATAGTAGAATACATTCTATATAATCTATGTTTTTTAAGTGTTTGTTTGAGAGAGATTATTTGAAGTGAAAAATTATTATTTTTTAGAAAATGTATGATTAAAAAGTAGAGAAAAATTTTGAATTGACATACAAAATTATTTTAATGAAAGAATTTACGATTAAGAGTGGGTTCATTCTAAAATAAGTGATGCCGAACAAATGTTATGGCTTCAAAAATGACTTTTCAGCATCAATTATACCTTCTGACCATTTCATACATGTACATAATTGTTTACATACACGTAATATGATGAGATATGATTGGATTAGAATTTTTGCAACAAAAAATAAAAATAAAAAATTATCTACTCTGTTTTTGACACCTCATTTATATGTAAACTATTATGTAACTACATTATGTAGACATTGACAAGCTATTAGAACATGCCATGGTTTGGTGAATGCCCCTTCCATGAAAGTGGACGTACCTCTTTCATACACCATAATAAATGTTCATTAATAAACCCTTCCAAGTGTGACAAGGAAAGGAGTGGGGTTGCATTTGTATAAATTGTCTTGTAAAATAAAGATGGTGAGTTCATTAATTAATTTCATCTACCTCATTGCCAGTTAAGAGTTTCGCAGGGAAATCTTAAAAACCCATTAAAAATCACAACACTCCATATAATAATATTTTCTTCCTTGTATATTAACTCTATTGAAATCCAAGAAAAACCTTAGCCAATGTAATCTTGAATAACCTTGCTTCCAAATCTTGTTTTCTTGTTTATAAACTCCATTGAAATAATCCAAGAAAGAGATGTATCAGTCCCAACATAACAATGAAGCGATCTTTGATCAAAACCCTTTAATTGTATTCCAGCAAGACGAAATCCTTGAAGATCTGCTGCTGGATCATGTTTTGATGAACTGCAGTAATGTTGAAAATAAAGACACCAAGAAGAGGAAAAGAAAATCATCTGCAGGTGTTCAAGAAAAGAATATTGATGACAATAGTAATGAATCCAATCTTAGGAGAATTATGCATAGAGATCTTGAAAGGCAAAGAAGGCAAGAAATGGCTAACCTTTACGCTTCGCTTCGATCCCTTCTTCCTCTTGAACACATCAAGGTGAGTAAAAACCATAATATTTTAGCTTTTAATGACAATATGGTGCAAATTTTTAATACTATGGTGAGTTAAAATTGTTCGTCCTTATCGCTCATAGGGATAGGGGTATATCTTGTACTTATTGCTATAAATAGTCGACGTAAAGCTACAGACCTTTTCATCCTAATTCCTTATCATTTCTCTTTAATTCCTCTAAATCTTGCATACATCCTTGATGTTTTGATTAGGGAAAACGTTCAATATCTGATCACATGCACGAGGCTGTAAATTACATACAACAGATGCAAAATAAAATAAAAGAACTGCAAATTCGGAGAGAGCAACTGAAGAAGTATTCCAATTCAGGAACCCTAATTGGTTTTGAGAAAGGAAGTTCTTCAAACAATGATTTGCCTAATTGCGAAGTCATAGTGAATCGAAGCCAGGATGGAGTGGAGATTTTAATCAGCTGTAGTTCTAAAGATGAAGGATTTCCCCTTTCAAAAGTGTTCACTGAACTTCTCGAAAGAGGGCTTAACGTTGTTAGCTGTGTTTCTGCAAAAGCAAGTGAAAGAACACACTATAGAATTCTGTCCTCTGAGGTACAAATTATTACTCAGATATAGGAATGAATAATTTATTTGTGTTCTGGGATTAAGGTTTTCTAGATTATTTTCATTAACTATCTTGTTTACATTGATCATATTGCAGGTCAATGATTCCAGTATTGATTTATCTTTGCTGCAACGAAGACTGGCAAATGTCGTCAACTGTATTTAAAGTTCGAGCCATCGGTTCTTAATGTTGGTGACTGCTTACTTATGGTTAGTTTCGACCAAAAGAATAGGCAGTCTTGGGCTGTTACTTTGGATGAGCCGAACAAATAAGATGACACAAACGGGTTTTGTATCGTGCACATTACTCAGACCGTCTTTAGAAAGTCATGTTGGGCAAATATGAATCGATCTCCAAGGAAAAAGTCTTGGCACAGTGTGATCTGAGCCTGGATTTACAAATAAATTGTGGATGATATGCCACCTTGTAAAATCAGAAAGATTGTAATTTGGAACTCAACTTGTGAAGTCAAAATTATTCTGAATTGCATTTGGATTTGATATTTTGAAGATTTTCATTGTCAAAATTGCCTCTTTTTTTTTTTTTTTGCTTACCATTCAATTATTTTCTTGATATGTAGCCAATGCAAGTCAATAATTTCCTAGTTCGATATATAACAATCTCGAATAATTCTTGTTAACATAATTCAAGTTGCAGACCAATGTTTGCATTTAGTTCACCGTTCTTTTTATCGAATGTTTGACACTTTCAAAAGCTTAACATTTAGGAAAAAGACGATGAATTTTATTATTGATCACGTCTTACCTGTTTCAAGTGAATTTGATAGAGTTCGCTAAAAACTGTCATACAAAAATAAGAAAAAGGGTAAAGGAAAAGAGAAATGATGCACGTACATAAGAAACAGAAAAGAAAAAAACAAATGCTCACAGCAAGGAGTGGGGTGAGTTTTTTTTTTTTCAATGTTTTACTCACATAGGGTGGGCCACATGTATTAATTTTTGGCAATGTACAAATACAAATTTATTATCTGTTTTCATGTCATGTCATTTGATCATTAATGCTGATTGAGCCACCAACTAAAGAACAAATTGATCAATAATTTAGATTTTATATTCAACATTTGAAAACTTATAAGTGCATGAAATCGTGATCAAATAATATTATGATTAATAAAATATCGAATTCATAAAAATTATGTGTTTGATCGAATTAAAATTAATTGTAACTTTAATCGAATATCAAATAAATTTTGTGATTTTTTATACTAATACATAAATTATCAATTAAACTAATGAACGTAAGTAAATGTATTTTTCAAATATTTGAGATGTATTGCTAAAATGTCGAATTTATCTTATTATTTCATTTTTAGTGTAACAATTAAAGTGACAATTTGAAATCATTCATGTTGGTCAATGTTCTTAATTTAATTGAAAGCCTTCATCGATAGCGATCAAGTTTATTCTAGCAGTGTATAAAACTAATAATAAATATTATCTCTCTTGTGCTTAAATTTTATTGGCTCTCTTGATAACAATAAAATTCACTAATAATTCAATTGGTGATCAAATAATTGAAAAGAACGATAAAAGCGATAATAAATGTCCACAAATCAAATCAAATTAAAGTCAAAATAATTAATTAAAAACTAAAAAATCATAAAAATGATTCATTTCATCCTAGCAATGTATAAAACTAGCCTAAAATATCGAAATTACAAGAAATTATATTTAAGTGAAAAACATATCCCGAATTTTTTGATAAATTGATAAAATGATGGATTTTAAAATCTTGAATCTCTTCAATTTCAATGATTTCTTGATGAATCTCCACTTGTTTCTTCTTTTCTTTACCCAAAAAACAAGTTTGAATTTTCAATTGATTGAATTCTTACAAGTCTCATTCAATTCTCTCAAAAAAACTATAAATTTTTCGCATTTGATGATAATAATTGATTAATATTTGAGTATGAGATGTAAATGAGAGGTCTCTAATATGTATTATGTTGTTAGGTATTTGTAGGAGTAGAAATTTGGTTAAAAATCACATCCAAATTGGTTTTCAAAAGAATTCCAATCGAATAAGGAAATTATCTTCACGTGTGGATTTTTTTATCTCTGCACAGCAGTCAGTATTTTGGCTATACATTTCTCTCCTGATATTCGATTGAGGAAATTCATAGTGCATTGGAAAGCCAACCAAGGGCCTACAAGTTTGCTAGAAATAGAATTTTCTCAATTTGAACATTTATTATGCAAAACATGGGTCTCAATTTTCGACTAAAAATCTAGAATATAATTTGTGCGATTGAAAATTATTTTTTGATAATATTTTGATCATATTCCATTCATTTTTGAATTCTAATTCATCCAATTGTCTCCCAGCAATCTTTAAAATATCGTCTTGTGGTCCAATTAACTATTGAATATTTGCAATTTGGTATTCAAACTTTGAACTTTGTCATTTTTCTTTAATTTTTTTTATTTCTTCCAAATCCTCGTTCAATCACTGAATTTTATCTGTATAATATAAAATACAATAATTATATATATATATATATATATATATATATATATATATATATATATTAGACCCCCGTTTGGTGCACATTTTGAAGGTAAGAATGCATTTCTACTGTTGATACGATGGAGAATATGTGGTTGAAAAAGAAGGAAAAATTATTGATGTGATGGAAAATATTATTTTATTAAAGAATGTGTGGTTGAAAATAAGTAAAAAAATGAGAATGAAAAAAATAATGTGGACCAA
>CAIGRM010263386.1:0-11679 GCA_903798335.1 Fraxinus albicans | reverse complement strand
ACAAGAAAAAATTGAAAAAAACACAACTAACAAACATAAATAAACTCTAAATTGTTCAACTAATAAGATTTAATAAGAAAAAAATTATTAATTTGTTTAGAAAAAATAAAAGAAATTGATTTATCCAATATAAAAAAAAATTCGATTCTTATTCGATTATTCGGTTCTTGGTCTAGAACAGAGAACCGAACCAAACCATTCGATTCTCGATTCGGATACCCGTTCGGATATTTCATTTAAGAAAAGATCACTCGATTCGGTTCGGTTCGGTTCGGTTCCGATTCGGTTCGATTCGGTCAGACATTTTGTCCAACCCTAGATCTCTTTCAACCAAACATTTGATCCAATTTAATTCTATAAACAATTTTAACTACAAAAGATTCACTTTATATGCATACGTCAAATGAGTCACTGAATTTTTTGAAATTTAACTATAAAAGATAGTGTACACAATTCGAGATATTAATAAATATCTCTACTTAAAAGGTATAAACAAACAAAAAAATAGAGAAAGATTCATCTTCATTAGATGGGCAATTTGTTGGCATCCTTCTTGAAGTTTGTACTATTTCCACTTTTATTTTTCTACAAGATAGAAATGAATTAAAAAAAAAAGGCGCTTTTGTAGATGGAGAATTTGCTAGCATTGTTCTCGAAGTTTGTTATATTGCTCGACACTTTAATGTTTTATCTTCAATCTTTATTTCTATGGGTTAATTTTACAAATGGTCACTGAAGTTATATGAAAATCACAAAATGGTCACTGAAGTTCGAAACTTGTAGAAGTGGTCACTCAACTTTCAGGCGATTTCATAAATGGTCACTGAAGTTAGTTTTAAGACTGTTTTGTTTTAATTCAAACCTAAAGAACTAGAACACGTGTACATAGAATTGGAGGGCCTCAATTGCAAAATTCAATTTTTTTTTTGTCCAGAACAGGTTCATCTTCTCCGTTATCACAGTGTGGAACCGACTTCAAGGCTAAATTCGATCTTCATGCTGCCGATTAAACCACCGAATTTTTGCATCATCAACACCTCATCATTCCGGCCAACAATCCTATACCAACATCCACCCCCAAGCGACCAAAGATCAATTGAATCTCAGGTTCAAAAATCAGTCCCTGAGCACGGTTCTACCTCCAATTCCGGCCAACCCATCATCAACCATGCCAAAACTCCATCACAGGCAGATAATACTCCCCAAGACGAACAGTTACATGGTCTCATACCGTCACGAAACAATTTAAATCAGAATTCAAACCAAACCATTTTGAAGACAGTGAACAGCGGACATTCTTCCCCATTTCTGGCGTTGACGTCAACAATTACGGTTGCGCACCACCACTACCTTCTACTCTTCATGGAGAACAAGATGCACATATGGGTTCTCATCAATTTCCCTTAAATCGGCCGGAATTGGAAGCAAATTGTTCTAGAAAATCAAGATGAACTGATTCAAAGTCCTCTTAATGGGAAAGAATTTCCACTTCAACAAGGATTTGGCTATCAAAATCACGGAAGAAAATGCATTGTTTGGGCCTTGTTTGCTGCCCAATTGAGTTGAAACAAAATTCAAGAACATAGACTTTGGAAGAAGAACCTGTTCTGGACCAAAAAAATAAAAAATTTGAATTTTGCAATTGAGGCCCTCCAATTCTATGTCCATGTGTTCTGGTTCTTCAAGTTTGAATTAAAACAAAACAGTCCTAAAACTAACTTTAGTGACCATTTATGAAACCGCCTGAAAGTTGAGTGACCATTTCTGCAAGTTTCGAACTTCAGTGACCATTTTGTGATTTTCGTGTAACTTCAATTACCATTTGTGAAATTAACCCTTATTTCTATACAATCTTGTTCCCAATCTTTCATTAATTTTTAAAATTTTTAATTTTTTTTTTCTTTTGTAGTCTCCAATTACAAATTTGTTCAAAATATCTTATAGGCATCACATGTCCTAAAAATGGCAACGAGTCGGACCTTGACAAGAGCAAGGCGAGTGAAAATTAAAAAATCTCTATTTATCGATTCTTTTAGTTAACGAGTTGATTAAAATGTGTCAAAATCTATAATCTTGTATTTTCTTTAACCTCAACATAAAAACACTTTTTTTAAATGTCTACAATTGGGATTTTAATGAATTTTAAAGATTATAAATTTTAATGAATTTGAATAAATTTCTATAAAATCAATAAAATCTTATTAAAAATCTTGAAATTAAAAAGAGTTTATTATGTACATTTTAAAGTTGTAAACTTGTAGAAGTCTCTACCTTCTTCTCTGTACAAATAGTCAAATACACATAGATACGTACGTATATACAACTGAAGATTTACACTCCACCGTCTCTTATATATACACATATATACATATTCAAGAACACTCTAATTTCTTTCCAGAATCCCTCCATGGATTTCTTCAGATCGGTCTTCACAGAACCCTCCTCCTCTGATTCACAAACCTCCCCACCCGTTTCACAAAATTCCCAGCCCGATCCACCCGCCAAATCAAACTCATGGGCATTCGGTTCTACCCTGTTGAAAAACATAGCCTCTAAATCTGAATCTTTGATTGACAATTACTACAAAGATCTTCAAGAATTCAGCTCTGGATTGAAAGAAGAGACATCGGTGATCCGCCAAGCTGCCAGTAGAGCCGTACATGACCTCCCGGCTCGGCTGGAATCCGGCGCCGCGATTGCCCAGGAGTCCCTGGAGGCTGTCGGCCAGGCCATCGACAACGTGGGGTCCACTGTCTCGGGAATCATCGGTAAAGAGCTGAACCCTACTTCTCATGATGACTTTTTGAATGCCCATTTGGATGAAATTGATAAAGATTCGAGCTTTAGTGAAAATTCTAAGCCGTATAGCAGAGTAGATGCGATACTACGCGCGATACAGTGTGATGTTAAAACGTACTGTGAGAAGGTGGAGGAGAGTGATTATAATGAGTGGAAAGTAGGGTTTAAAATTGAGGAGGAGAAGGACAAAATCGAGGAGCTGTTTGAAGAAAATGGGGTGATTAAGGAGATTCATGATGAACTAGTGCCATTGAAAGTAGACGAGGAGACATTTTGGTGTAGGTACTTCTATAGGGTGTATAAGGTGATGAAAGTGGAGGAAACAAGGGCGCGAATTGTGAAAAGAGCTATATCAGGGGAGGAAGAAGAGGAGTTGAGTTGGGATGTTGACAGTGATGTTGATGATAATGAATGGAATGAAATTGAGAAGAACGGAAAGAAAGTGGAAAATTTACCGGTTGGATACGAGAAGGATTTGGAAAGGGACAATGAGGATAAACAGGGGGTTTCGGGGTTAAAAACTGATGGTGGGGTGGATGAGAAGAAAGATCTTGAAGAGAGACTGAAATGTGATGAAAAAGCAAGTTCAGAAGGGACTCATGAGAGTGATTTTTCAGTTCCAAGTCGACCATCATTGCACGAGGAAGAAGACCTTGGATGGGATGAGATTGAATATATTGGGAGTGGGGATGATAGCAAGGGAAGTGGACGTGGGAGCCATAGTCCAAGTTCAAACAGAGCTGATTTGCGCAAGCGATTGAGTGCTGCTGAGGAAGAAGAAGATCTGACATGGGATATTGAGGATGACGACGAGCCTGCTAAGTCATGATATTACATGTGTATTGCCCAAGGATCAAAAACATGCCAAGCCATTTTTTTGTCCAAAAAGTAGGATTCATTACATGATTCATTAATAGATGGAAAAACAAGAGAAGAAAACCATCAGAATTTGATCGCGCCGAAGGACGCGAAGGTATAACAGCAAAACATTACCGACAAGTAGTTGGCTCCGAAGGTTTCAACCACGGGATCGCTTAAGGTCTTCAACTAAGAAGAAGGATTCAACGGGTGGTGAATAAGAACATTCACAGACTTTCATCTGAGGAAGCCTCTAATCTGACGAAATAGTGTGTGGCTGAAGCGATGCAGTATACAGAAACCCATTACAAGGAGCAGAAGAAGAATTTGAACGAAGATGCTGCGGCATTTCATGCAATCTGTGTGTAATGTGATTAAGTTGTTCATATCTGCGTATTATTTTCGTGTTGGATAGTTTTACATACTTGGTGGCATATTGTAATGTTTGGTACAGCTTCGTTTGCATTTGAATGGTATGCTTAATATTTGGGCAATTGATGATCTGAACTCCAATAAGCAGTTTCTGTTATGTGCAATTTTCAATTTTCGCATGCGCTGCAATCATATGCAAAATTTGAAGTACTGGAATGAAGCGTGCAATATTTGAGTTTTGATCAAGTGTGCAAGCCGACTTTATATTTATACAAGTCTACCGAAATTGACTGACTGTATGGGGGCTTACCTATTCAAGAAAACATCCCCCCGGAAGTTCTATGCCCTTGCGGTCAGTTAACCATTGATGGAAAAAATTGAAGGTTTGTTATGAAAAAGTTACCAAATGTGTGACTAATCGACTGCAGATCATTTGGTTCTTCATGTGTTATAATATTAAACACAATGACTGCAATTACTTGAGTTCNGTTCTATGCCCTTGCGGTCAGTTAACCATTGATGGAAAAAATTGAAGGTTTGTTATGAAAAAGTTACCAAATGTGTGACTAATCGACTGCAGATCATTTGGTTCTTCATGTGTTATAATATTAAACACAATGACTGCAATTACTTGAGTTCCTTCTCATTTTAGTGTTCCAGATTGCAGTACAAATCTTGATTTTGTAGTATTTGAATGTAGTGGTTGGTGGGTAGAAAAACTTGGTCCTATTAATTTTTTTTTTTTTTTATCTTTTTCCAAGTAGATTCGCCTGCTTAAATCAGCTTCTAGTCCTACAGGACCTTGCTTGCTTGGTCCAGAAACAAAAATGAAGGCCAAGTTCTTGCTGCTTTTTTGAAGGAGATGACTGAGTCCGAAACTCCCTCTACTTGCTCAATGGCAAGGGAGACAAATGGATTCTTTCACTGTTGTAGGGCTCTGCAGTGGATGGGATTGATCAACGTCAATAATATGTCTGCAAGCATCAAAAACATATCGGCCGTCATTTGAATGTCATGCTGATAGGCTCGGTTCTGTATATGGTATGTTTGCTGGAAAATTGTTTGAATAAAAAGTGAGAATAAATGTTTAAATTGCTCACTTAAACTTGGGAGAAGTTTTGGACTTGAAGAAAGCGCTTTCCATACATATTTCAAGGCTCGAGCGGCAAGTCTTCTTCATTCATTCCGGTTTATTCTTTTTCGAGTTTTGATCTTCAGTTTGGTTGTGTGTTCCTCGTCATGGAGATCGAAACTATTATTGCTAAAATCCAATTGAAAGTGGTGGCCTAGGCTAGAGAAAGGCGGAAACAAGAAGAGATATTGGAAGATGATGGCCGTAGATAAATGGTTTAACATTTCTTCCTGTAATTTTATTGTAGAGATGGGAAAAGAGAAGTGAACATGAACAATTGTTATGCTAGGTCTGTGTGACTTGACTTAAAATTCCAAGTCGATACATGGTCGGTGTGACTTTACTTAAATTCAATTAGACACCTTTCTTAAATTCAATTTGTTATTGAGATAGATCGTAATTAAATTTGACTCGATCCATCTATAACAATCAATTATATGATTTTCGATGTCAATTTTAACAAATTCAATATACCAAAAATATATGGGAAAAGAGAATATGTTTATGCTATATATTTACTTTTCAAATATACCATTTAAATATATGATTATTTTCCTTCGTTGCGATGCTGAATTAAAAATTATTGGCTAACAAATATAAGTAATATTTTTTCTCAAATATTCAAGTATAAAAGTTACTTTTAAACCTTAAACTTGTTTATTTTAACCAGTAAAATATGTGTTTATTCTAAAATTAACTTATCTACTTATAAGTAAATTTACTGGTAAAGTAAATGTTTTAAGCATAGCCAAACATATATGCTCATTGCCAAATCATGTCTCATGATTTGAATTTCGAAAATTCAAATCATGAGACATACATGCATATGTCAACCTATATGTACATAATTTTCATACATGTAGTGAAGTTAAAAAAATTATAGACCAAAAGTCATTGTTTAGTGTTACAGTAGAATTTAGACATCTGTACATTGAATTTGTACATCATGCTTGACATTTGCATGACTGTCAAAAATTGATTGGATGGAAAAATTATTATTTTTAATTAAAAAAAACTGTCAAATCCCAATTTGCAATGTGGACATTAACAACCACGGTACACCAAACATGATTCGTTACAACATTATGACTCAGGCTTAGACACTTCAAGCCAATTCAGGTAAGAGTCGGTTTGGCAATAATTTTAAAATGTCAAAAATTACTTCCCAGTAAAAAACCTTCTAGACATCTTTATGCCCTGTTTATCAGGATTTTTACTTTTTATAGAAGGGTTCTTTTAGAAAGAAGAAACCATAGGCAATGTTTATAAAGACAAAACTAAGTACTGAAAAGCTTTTTTCTTTATGAGACGCCTCGAAACAGATTGAGGCACAAGCCTCACAAAAAAATAAAAAATTTAAGTAAAAGAATTATAAAATAATACAAAAAAACTAAAGTTGGAGTATATAGTAAATAGGATATATAATCATTAGTATATTGAGATATAGTCCACCTAAAGAAAGAAGACGTTTAACAAAAAAAATCATTACAAAAGTTAGAAATCACTCCATTTGCAATGGAAAAAAAGAAACAGCTTAAACAAAAAAAAGTCTAATAACATGCACTATCATCACTATTACTAGCATTGTTAATGGAATCATCATAATATCTAATTTCATCATTATCTTCCTCTTCGCTACTCTCAATTTCTACAAAAGGATGTAGTAGGGCGCGCCTTGAGGCGTGAGCCTCATATTTTTAGCTTCAAAAATACCACCTCGAGACGTGCTACATGCGCCTCACTACCGCCTTTTTAAACCATTACCATAGGTCAATTGTAGCTTCCTCCAGAAGCTCCTCTGGTTAGTTACACTTCAAGAAAAGATTAATCCAACCAAACTAATTTTTTCAGTGGGTACTAATTCAAAGACACTCCTGTCCAATGGGGACTAACTGAAGAGAAAATAAAGTAAGATTATGGGTCCACAAATTCAAACGAGGATAACAGCTTTTTCCTTCAAAACTGCTCAACCGCATAGTAGCTAAATTTACAATGAAATCAAAATTATAAAGCAGAAATATCAAAAATCACATACTCACACTGATTCAATTACACCCCTTTATTACAGATAGATTTTGGGGCGTCTATGTAATCACTCGATTCAAAAGATCCAGCAAGTAATAATAGCATATATACCAGGTGTACATGTCTTTGCACTTAATATAGGAGATAATCCCTACGGCAAATAGAAGCAGGGCACTAATGCACCATAGTCTTAATTGTCTCCCTGTCTCATCATCCGCAGAATAGTTAGGAAGAGATTGAGAATGTCCAGATAAAGAGTGACCGATGCCCAGATGTACTCATCATAAGTGAATCGCTTGATCAGATTGTAGGTGTCATAGATTATGTAGCCAGAGAATATAATGGCACCGAATGCACCGTAGATAGCAACAGATGCAGGTCCAAGAGGGAAGACCATCTGCACACCAAATGAAATATTGTTTACTAGATAATCAACGTCACTGTCATTTTTCTGAGAACAAAAAGAAAGATAAAACGGACAGAATTCACAAATGCATAAACATAACAGAGAGATAGAGAGACCTGGATAAAGCTGGTCACAAGCAGCACAATGAGGCTAGTAAACAAGATTGGTCCCAGAAAGCTGAAGTCCTTTCCCTTCTTAGAAGCCCAGAAAGTATACCCAGTCAAAGCTAAAACCACGGCTGATGTCAAGATTAAGGCCTCAAGTACGATTCTTCCTGTGCATGGTGCAAGGAAAAAAAGTCAGGCAAGTAATAGTTTCCCATAACATCTTCAAATTCGCAGGAAAACTACTGACCTTCAGTATTGGCACAGCTAACACCAACAGTGAGACTTATGGAAGCGGTAAATAGCCCGAGGAAGATGAAGTTCAGAGGATGCTTTTGCCTTTTGTTGATAAATGTGCAAGGGCCAAAGTACTGCATAAGATTAGATGCGTTATTAATATATAACCAACATGCAGACAAGGCCCATAAACAAATGATGTCAGGGTTGAATAAGAGTTGCAACTTGCAAGCATAAGACTCTGTAGTAGACACATTGTAGTTTCTACATTTTGTCCATGAACAGAAAATTTAAGTACGTAAGACTATTAAGATATTATAGGTTTCATCAACTAATGTTTCTCGATAAATGGGCACATGTACACTTCATCACACCTACTTGGCATTTGAATTAAAGTACAGCAAGAATGTTCGTTACAGAGGAGTATGAAGATTCAAGGTCACTAATTTATGCATTGCTTAGCTGAACATATAATAAATACAAGATTTGGATAATGTCCTCCAAAAGTAAATGTTCAAATCATCCTGGGAAAGTATCAAAACAGCCAGCAACTACACGTTCAGCTGTAAATCTTCTGAAGTTAATAATTTCCTATAAATTCTTTTATCCATAATTTGTACAATTTTTTTTTTTTAATAACCGTGAATATCCCAATCAACTTGCGCGCACCTCGACTAATCGCACAGGCCCTAAAATTTACGGCCAGATACTCACGTCAGTGGCCTTGAGGGAACTCGAACTGGTGACCATTGGGGAGCAAACCCAAAGCCTGACCAATTGAGCAACTCCTCAATGTTTGTAATTTGTACAAATTTGTTCAGCAGTATATCACCTAAAATGTATGAACTGGTACACGAACATGAAGAGAATTATATTGGTTATCCAATATTTGAAGAATCAGTGACATTAAATTTTTTTTTGATAGGGAAACTTAAATCAGTGACATTAAACAAAAATACATTAATATAATATGTGGCCGAGATGAAATGTAGAAACCCAAGATAAAATACATCATACAAGGGCAATAAATTTAGCATTTATACCAGTCTTTTACCAAACAGACATCTGAAATACCACTCTTTTATTAAGAACACTGTCAATATATACCAAATCATGAAAACAAGAAAATATATAATTAATGTTTGACAAGCATATTGTTAGTTAATATCAATATAGGATAACCTAATAAATGATACCGCCAAGTGCATAATTTTCAGAGGATCATCAATTACAAAGAAGCAATTTGAAGAATGATGGAAAAGGCTGTAATGCGCATGTATAATACTACTAATTACGCAAACCTCACACACATTCCCACAGAGGAATATGCACACACTTGAACCTAAAGCTTCTACTACAATAAATGAAGAAGCACTGGATGGATTACACAGATGATAACTTGTAGATAATGCTACTCTTAAGTTGCCAGAGCATGCTAACCTCCCACCCCAACAACAACAGCAGAAAACAAATCAATCTATCCTGTTTGGTCCATATGAACCAGATGACAAGCAATTCATGATCAAGATTGCCAATTTCAACAGATCGATAACTTACACGTCTATGTATCCCATAAGTTCCATATAATTTGCATTTGCTTTCAGTTTTGCTCTTCTAATGTCTATTTTACTTCTAATTTTCTCAAAATCTCTAAATTTCCACTTCTACATTTATACATTCACATAATCTCACCATGACAAATCAGCCCATACCTTTTTAAGTAGATCTGAAAAACACATCCTCACCATATTCATATTATGTCCATTTGCAATAATAAGATCATGAATTGAAAAAAAATTTAGGGTATTTTTGCTTACAAATGAAGGGCGTGAAGAGGAGAAACAGCAAGAGCCCAGAATTTCCACGTAGGAGGTCATTGATGGGGGCACAGAGAACAATGACGGCGGAGACGACTGTGGTGAGGAGGATCTGCGCTGCCAAGATTCCGTAGACTTTTCTGATGAAACCCCATCGGAGCTGATTCTCACCGTGGCCGATGCCGGGATACAGCATCCCCCCCGCTTCTATATCAACCTCAGCCTTCTCATGGCTACTGCTGCTCAACCCCGTGAACCCGTACATCTTGAGAGATCTCGATCTGATTAATCTCTCTTTCGTTTTCGTTTTTTCTCTTTTTTCCTTTCTCTGTGTATATGTGTGGGGGGAATAAGGCCTGTTTTGACTTTGGAGGAAGGGATCGATTGCGGTAAAACGTAGGAATCTTATCCCTTCCAAAAAAAAAATATTAATAATAATAATAATAAAATAAAGTGAGGATAGCCGGTCTGTTCAAAATTTGTTTGAATGATTATCAACATTTTTTTTTTTATACTCAGGTGTCCACCTTTGACGACTAGTCCGGAGGTTTATGCCTTGACCCCTCAAGACGCAATCCAGGTAAACCGCGGAATGTGCCCCAAACTAGCTAGGGTCCAAGAGCCCCTTCACTGATCCATCAAAGTGCCGAGCGAGCCAACACATATTGCACCTTACTTTCCAGGAGAATTCCTGCCTTCTATGATAAATCACGTCTTTTAGGAGAGAGTCTGCCTTCCAAGGGCCCCACGAATCGAACTCATGACCTTTGAACTGCCAGCAACTAAGAGCCCCTTCCTTTGCTAATTGGCATGTGCCCCGAGGGCCTTTTTTTTTCGTTACTATTTAGGAAGTAATATTTCAGGAAGTGATATGATAAGTCATGTTAATTCAGGAAATGACTCTCAAGATTTTAAGGTCCTCATGTAGTAAGAGTTTAAGAGAAGAGACTCGAAATTATATTGAGACGACACCAATATCTGAAAGATACAAACTGTTGAGAATTAGAAACTTTAATTCTATATCATCGAGAGTAATAAAATTGCAAAAAGAAAATAAACACAAAAGAACTTGCATGATGTATAGATGTTTACCCCAATGTTAAACTATGTTCTTGTATGTCGCACAGTGATTCACTATGATGGAAAGAAACTTACAAAAGAAAACTCGTAGACTTTATCTTCTCCACTAATAAAATCAACTTTTTACATACGGATAATTACCAATAGCTGCTTCTGTTGGTAATCAAAATGGATTATCCGTTAGTAAAGTATTAGACTTTTAACTAAGAAAATCACCAACGAAATTTTCGTTGGTAAATGTGGTAGCTCTTCACCAAGCTAATATTTCGTGTCTAATGTTGTTGTTTAATATGTGTATCATTTACTAACAACATTTTTGTAGGTAATGTAATTCAACTTTTTTTCTAAAAAATGTATCAACACCTATGGATTTTCCTTAGGTGAAGAGTAGTTCACATTACCCAATTCAGTTTTTCGATTGAAATAGACTTTGTCAACATGACAATTGGATTTAAATCCCTCGAGTCTTCTCAAGTATCAAGATTCCATCCTCCAAAATTGACCAATTACGTGATAACGAGCCTATATATGTTTCATGCTTGCATAATAAACATGATTTTTTGCTAAGTGAATAGCAATATAATTGTCACAATGTAATACACTCTTTGTTCAAAATATTGTTCAAAAGTTAGTAAAATTGGTTGTGGAATAAAAAATGAATTTTGAGGCCAAAATGATGAACTATGAGACCGCATAGTTCAATATGGTATGTGATTGCATAGCCACATATTGGAACTGAAAGGCCCTGTGTCTGCATTAACTATGCGGCATAGAGAAAAAGTATAGCCATTTATGGCCGTTGATATTTGAATTTTGGTGGTTTTTCATCTGATTTTGGCACCATTTCGT